>JAHQCQ010003293.1:0-17843 GCA_023539305.1 Ilex asprella | reverse complement strand
TGTCCAGGTTATTCACAGTTCTCCAGGAGTAGAACATTTATTTCATAAATTTTAGAATTAAAACCAAGGGGGAATCACAATTTGCACCCCAAAATATTTAAGAAATTTTATTTTCACCCTCAAAGATTAGATTTTTCACATTACATCATTAATATATTAAAAGCGTTTCAATGTGGCTTTTTCGTTAGTTTTTATTGCTCATTCTATTAGAAATCACCCCAGTGACGTTCAGAGAATGAACAATAAAAAGTAACAGAAGAGTTACATTACAACACTTTTAATACTATAAGCATGCGCAATTGGGGAAATTTAATCTTTGAAAATTGAGAATTTTTAAATCTTTCGGGATGCAAATTGAAAGCCGCCCTAAAACCACTCAACAAGACCAATAATTTACGTAGCTAAACTGTGTGCATGTAATTTGCAGTGTAGAAAGAAAGCTACCTGGATTTTTAGGGAAGAGCTAGAAAGGAGAAAAAAGAAGCAGGTGGAGGGTACCAACATTACAAATACTGTAACGGATGGGCTGATGACCATCAAGGATGATGAAGGGAAACAATTAGATGACATGGAGGTCATTGATAACATCATCGGTCTTCTTTTCGGGGGCTATGAATCCACCACCATTGTTTTAACTTGGGCTCTTTATTTTCTTGCTAAATGCCCCCATGTTCTCCAAAAGCTCCGGGTATGTCTAAGACATTAATTTATGGAGTGGAGTGGAGTTGTGGTTTGTTCCTTTCCATCTGTTTTTTGTCTCTCTCGGGTCTGGCTCCTCTGCTATTAATTTTTAATAGCAGGGGTGTTGTTGATTAAAATGACGTCGTTTTAAAACGTCGTCATTTTAATCAACACCACCTCTCCTACTACATTAGAGGATTCTCGCCTCTTTTTCTCTCTCTCTCTCTCTATCTCACTCACTCACTCACTTGAACATTTCTATTCAATTTATAGGAGGAGCACATGCCTTTTAGCAAGAACAAGGACGGGGAGTTCATCACAAGCGATGAGATTTCAAAATTGAAATATACATCCAAGGTATGTATCGTGATCATGTTACAATCCTTATGCTTTTCTTTAAGGCTAAGATTGTTGGGGTGAAAAGTGTTAATAGTGAAAACAAAGAAATATAAAGTGTAAGGTTTGAAAAGAAAGAGATGTAAATGCTATTACGTTAAAATTGTGATGATTAACTAAACTCAAACTGCATAATTCTACACACTAAGTAGACCAACTAGACACATCTACGGAATTTACAAATTACTATTTTAACAAAGATTTTTTTGGGGGGGAGTGGGGTTTAGGTTTGATGAGCAAATTAAAACTTCTTAATATTTAATAGGGAAAATTATGCTTTGACCCCTTTAACAATGGACTTAATGGCTATTTACCCCTTGAACTATTGCATTTTTCACATGACTCTATCAACTACTTGAATTAATTTCACACTGCCCCAAATACAAATGCCGGTTACCTTTTTGATGGAAATCGTCAATGTGTCATTGGCAAAGTGGGACAAAAAAATAAACCAACTTTTCGTCAAATCTGTAACAGACATTGATAACTGGAGCAATGAGAAACTAATAACATAATTAAAGGTGCAATATAAGAAATATGATAATTGCGGGGACAATGTGGGAAAAGGTTTATAGGTGAGGAGTGGGTCAAAGTGCAATTTTCCATAATCAATAAATAGAAATGGATTAGTCTTATTCAGTTATTTGCAGTCCCAGTTCATGTTTTCTCCAGCAGTTTTTTCTAGAGTAAAAATTCTTGCCTGCATGCACACAGGTGGTGGAAGAAATAATAAGAATGGCTAACGTAACAGCAACAATCTTTCGAACAGCTGCCAAAGATATCGAGTACAAAGGCAGAAAACAATTATCTTTCTTGCATTGTGTTAATACCAATGTGTAGAACCTTTTCAGTCATGACTTTGTTGAGTTGAGTTAAACTTAATTAAGTTGAGTAAATGTACCACTCGACGTAAGTTTCAAGCGCAACCTTTTGGTAATTATCTAATTTGAGATTCCATGCAGGTTATAAAATATCAAAAGGTTGGAAAGTAATAGTTTGGGCTAGATATATCCACACAGATCCAGAAAATTATGAGGATCCACTGTGTTTTAACCCAGATAGATGGACTGTAAGTCAATCAACAGATGCAACTTAGATTTGATAAAAGATGATTTGTTAATTAGCTTTATAGAGTTTGCAATATTCTAACTCCCTCAGGAACCTGCAAAGCCTGGTACATTCCAAGCATTTGGTGGTGGATCAAGAATCTGTACTAGAAATATGCTTGCTCGGTTACAAATTGCCATTTTTATTCATCATTTAGCCACTGGATATAAGTAAGTAGTGTCATTTAATTATTTTCATTGCTTTAAGCTTTTGATAGAGTAAATAATTATTTTAATTTCTTCTAATTAAATTCCCGTCAACGTTTTTGTCCTCAATTTCATTCAATGTCAATTCACCCACTATACATGGTTGGAGAACTCGCTTATAAATTGTTGGTTCTGCATAAATATAAGTTGGGTTATCCACCCGGCAGGATGAAATTGAATAAAAGTGTATTTAGGAATCTCTTTTAAGAATCCACATTTGACCCTATTCAATTTCTGCATTACCGAAAACTACCCCCTAAATTCCCACCCACCCCACCCCCGGTTTTGATATGATGAAATCAAGAAATACAGAGGGAAAACTTTTCAAACTCTATTGTTGTTTCTTTCAAGTAGGAGTGCTTGATGCAAAAGTTAGTCAACGAAGAAGCAAAACGCGCAATATCTAACTTTTGGGGTTTGATTCTCTTTGTATATAATAGCATAGATATCTGAAATGTGGTTCTCATGGAATGTCAGGTGGGAATTGGTCAATCCAAATGCAGGAGTCACTTATCTTCCGCATCCAAAACCAGCCGATGGTCTTGAGATTAATATCCGCAGACTCTGAGAAAAAAGACCTAGTACCTCTCTAATGGTTGTAGGTTGAGTGTTCGAATAACAGTCATCATTCTATAGTATGATGAGCTTATGATATAATTGTTCTTAATGTGCGTTGAATAGCATCTATATGTAAATTTATAGTGAATGTGTTTGATATAATGTTTGAATGGGCTTGGTTTCGTTGAGATTTGGGAGTCTAAGTTGCTTTTTGCTATTGTGTTACATAAGGTCTGCCTCATAAACCAAAAAGTTAATGTGCCAAAACTAATGGACAATAGGACCAAAAAAGAAAAAAGAAAAATTGGACATTGATCTTGACAAGCCCATATCCAGACTAGGTATGTGCCCAGTCCATGAATTGAATCCAAAACATCAAAAGACACGCCGGACTTAGTTCATAGCTGCAATCCAATTCAAAACTTAAGAATTCAGAAAAAATCAACGTACATGTGAGAACAATCATCGAGATAGTCATTAATCTAAGATAATGCTTATCTCCAACTGTAGCTATCATCCCCAATAAATTAGTAACTTGGCCTTCATCTCATCGCCACAACTAAGGTTTTGTGTCTATAAATTGTAAAATGTCTACACAAGGGGGCAAATCTCACATTGAGAGCGTCTTCTTGCTCTCTCTCCCTCCGACTCTCATTAATAAAGTTCTCAGGCCACCGTCGTCGTCGTCTTAAGTGGTTAGGTCACATAGGCCCAACCACTCAATCTTTGTCTTTTATTATTAATTACTCCATCAACTACCTCACATCATACACTCGATTGATTTAATGTTGTATAAATCTATTTTTGTATATCTCAAATTTGTGCATCAAATGAGTGATGTTATTAGCACTTCACAAATATTATAGGCACTCCATCTTCCTTTTTTTTTTTTTTTTTGACTGATGAAATGACAAAATTGTGTTTTTCCATTCTGAGAATGTCCAAAGATCGATATTCTGTCATCTCACAGTATTCTAAAATGAATGGGGTGCTTCTATGTATTGAAGTATGACAAGAGTAATGTTACACTGATCAAAATTATGGATCAAAAATAGTGATTAAATGACATGGCAGGTCACGTAGAAGGCAGCTGACCAATTACTGTTAATTCACTTCTTTCCTTGATTTGCACAATGTGGGTATTTAACAAAAAAGAGTAATTACTGTATAATATTAATTCACTTCTTTCCTTAATTTGCATAATGTGGATATTCAACCAATAAGAGAAATTGGTCAGTCGCCTTCCACGTCATCTGTCATGTCATTTGATCACTCTTTTTGATCTCTAATTTTGATCAATATAGCATTACTCTTAAAATATTACTAATGTCATTTCCGATCTTTATTCAAACTCAAACTTAAATTTGAGTAAAAGATGTCTAAAAATCATGTCCACTCGTTGACTCAAACTTATATTAAATCAGGGAGAATCAAACCTTAACTCAAACAGTAATGCTATACCGACTAAATTTTGGGACTAAATTTGAAGCTCAAATGACATGACTGTATATTATTTGAAGTTTTTATTAAGACTCAAATGACATAGCACCAAATAAAGAAACTCAACTCAGCTGCCATGTCATTTGTCTTCTAATTTAGTCCCAAAATTTTTAGGTATCGGTCAGACATCCACCGAAGACGAGGCCATGGGCCCGCTTTGACGACAGAGCCGATCTGTGGCTCTTATTTTGATTTTGCAGTCCCTTGTATATAGTTATTTTTGGTCTTGTATAATTTTTGTAAAACAAAAACTTCTTTTATATTAAAAAGGCATGTATATGGGACTCTTTTGAGACATTTATTCTTTTATGAATGAATGTACGTAGTAATGATAACTATGGTAGTATCCGATAATATGCAATTAAGTTTGATAAATGGACCTGGTGTGGTCAATGTTATATATTAGACCTCAGATGAGTCAATGGTGTATGAATTTTACAAGTTGTGTTTTGGGTAGAGTTTCACGTACAAAGGAGACTCTGCCGAAATTTTGTTAAATTATGGATCTTGGTAAATGGAACATAAAAGCGTGGTATCGAGTTATACGGTATTCACGGGTATTCCGCGGGTTGACGGGTGATCAACCGGATAATTAGGGACACCCGAATTTTGGGGCGTCACAAGGCCACCCAGCAAGCCCGCCTAATAAGCTCACGAGTTGGGCTGCAGGTAGCTTACCCCTACCCGAAACCCGGCCCGGCCCATCCAATAATTCACTTAGGTAAGAGCTTGGATCTACATTACCCAAACCCAGCCAGAAAAAAATTCTCAAGTCTAACCCGGCTCATAAACACCCCTAGTGGGATCTACTATTTATAAGTGAACCATTCATCAACACATGGTGCATGATTTCCCATTAAATAAAATTACAAAGAAAATGATTTCATTGAATAAATCGTCGAGATAAACAAAAAATTGTGACAATTTTGTTAAACAATCAACTATTCCAAAAATTTAAGCTGTTAGAGATGATATAATTTAAGTATTTATATTACAACACATCCCCTCACATGGAAGCTAATTTTTTAGTCTAGCATGTGAAAATCTTGTAATAATCAGGATGACAACGAGATTCGAACACATGATTTCCTACTTTAATATCATGGTAAAGCTATTAGAAATGATGTAACTTAACTATTTATATTTCAACAAATTTGTCTCCCAAAAAAATTCTAATTCACGCAATTAAAGCTCCTCAAGGATGAGTGAGTTCTGTTTGATGTTAGCTAATATTGAAGTAGGATCTGGTCAAGTCCGATCATTGATTGTGACTAAACAATACTAAAAAAGGAAAACTTAGCTCATCTTCGTTAAGCTGGCGTGGCTATGATACCAAAAGACAAACAGTAATGTTATGTTACTAAAGCGATAACATTATTCAAAAACAAAACATTGGTTATACCCAATCAACCAAATAATATGTTACTTGTACTGATCTCTTAATACCTTATCATATATTTTCAATCTCATCTTGTTGGACAACGTTTATATCAATCTATGTCTTGTAGTAGCAACACTCACTCGAATAATCAAGAAGGAATCATTCCTGCAAAATATATATAAAGTGGGTTATACGTAGAATCAATCATGTCACAAAGACAACCATTGCTCGAGAAGAGAGGTGTAGAAGAAAGAGATGGAACTCACTGCTGGTATGTGTTTGACATGGGTTGTAGGAGTTGTGCCGCTCGCCATATGGCTCTTGTTGCGGTGGAACGATCTCTGGTATGGTTTATCTGTTAAAAGTCGATGTTCTAATACTGGCACCATGCTTCCTCCTGGCTACATGGGTGTTCCATTTTTTGGAGAAATGCTAACATTTCTTTGGTACTTCAAGTTTCTCCGCAACCCTGATGAGTTCATTGATTCGAAGCGTCGCAGGTAAGATGTTTCTTCGTGATTTATGTAGATAATCCATTGCCGTAGGATATTCATAGTTAGTTTCTTGATTGAACAATTAACCCCTTTTTACTTCAGCTAGGGCATTGACCATTGTCATTAGCAAATATTTGTTACTGCCTTATCTCTTTCCTATGTAATTTTTAATCCTTCTTTTTCGGATTTTTTCTCTGGAGACGTATCATATTGGTACTATAATGTATTTGTAAAGTGAAAAACTTTAATGTAACTAAGTTATAACAGTCGCTTTCTTACATGATGTGATCAGATACGGCAAAGAATTAGGAATCTACCGAAGCCATCTGTTTGGATCACCGGCAATCATATCATGCTCTCCATCCTTCAACAGAGTTGCCCTCCATTCGGAAGCTGAGTTGATCTTGGAATGGCCCACTATAGATATTGTAGGCCGCAATTCCATTGTAGCTGTTCAAGGGACATTGCATACCAGGATCAGAAGCTTGGTTACAAGAGCCATTAATCAGCCTGATGCTCTCCGCCGCATCGCCCTCATGGTCCAACCTCGAGTGGTGGCTGCCCTTCAATCGTGGGCTGAGAAGGGTACGATTATCGCATTTGATGAAATCAGGAAGGTAAATTGACAAGTACAAAATATACCCAATTATTCTCTTGATATTATCACATCATCTTTGACAAGTAGCATTTTGACCCGAAATTAATGTACAAGATGTGCTCAACATACATACCTTTTCCTCTTGTATCTTCGGATGATATAATATATAGTAATCCACCATGTTATGGTTGCAGGTTACATTTGAAAACATCTGCAGTTTCTTCGCCAGCTTGGAGGCTGGACCTATTTTGGATAGCCTTGACAAGTTGTTTGATGGAATGCTTAATGGAGTTCGAGCTAATCCTATCAATTTTCCTGGAACTGCTTATCACTATGGTGTCCAGGTATTTACACTGGTTTATAATTAGAGTAAAGTTAATGTACTTAAAATATAGACTTGATCAAACACTTGTATTGAATTCATTATGGATCCCAACATTTTTCCGAATTCATTACCTATTCAGTGATTGTGATTAATTAAGTCTTCATTTTAAATCAAAATAACATTTCTCTTTTAATAAACAAACGTTGTGTAGTTCTTCTCAATCATCATTGTGCAGTTTTTTAGATCAATAATATTATGTGCACCATCTTTTCTACACCACTTGATTTAACATGATCTCAACCTTTAAATATTCAATGAATTTTTCGAAATCCATTAATTTAATGATTCGTATTAAAGTGGTATATAAAGGTGGTGCACAAAGATGGTGTGTGTAACATTATTGTTTCACGAGAGTAGAATTATTGAGCATTACCCATGTGGATAAGAACTTGTGAAATGCATAACAACCGACTTATTTTTGTCAAATTATTAAAGCCTACCTACCAATTTTGCTTCTTTGTTGGCATGCATACATTTTGCTGAGGTTGCTAGGCAGCCTCGGCTCCTTTGATTTACATTATTTGCTATTATATAAGAAGCATAAATACGGGTAACAAATGTGGGATTCACTGACAATTTAATGGCCACAATCATTAAGTCCCTACATTATGTCCTTAAATTATGTCTCAATAGTATTGCTCTTAACTAGCTAATTGGTTTGTTTATAAGTATTTATTTTAAGATTGTAGTATAATTAACTCATTTTTTTATACTCCTTTGATATATAATAGTAGATAATACTTAAAAAACACTTATATCTTCAAAATCAAATAAAATTTTGTTGATTTATTGTATTGTATGTACACTCGAAAAGAGAGAGGGTATAGAATAAAATTAAAAATTTTACATCTTGCTTGATATGTAAAAGTATCTGCAAATGATCCATATTTTTTAATAATTATTGGATACGTATGATCTGTATCTGATATGTACTTTTGAATATTCAACGAGTATTGCATTCAATACGGGTACGTTAACTTGGATGAAATATCTGTGTTTCATCTGTTGTGTTTCATTTGATACTCAACTGATTCTATTTCCTCAGGAAACCGTAGTTAGTTCTCCGCATAACTTAGTAAAAACATAGAGAATCAATGAATTATGAAATTCGAAAAGTTGATTCAGCATTAGGAGGCAAATGCTGCAGGTTAAACTGGAAAACACTGTTTAACTCAACTATATACTTGTAATTTGCAGTGTCGAAAGAAAGCCTTAGCTATTTTCGGGGCGGAGATGGAAAAGAGGAGGAAGAACCGAGATGGTGCTAGCGCCATGGACGATGTAATGGGTAGATTGATGACGTTGAAGGATGATGAAGGGAAGCCATTAAAGGACATTGAGGTGCTTGATAACATTGCTAGCCTTGTTGTGGCAGGCTACGAATCCACTTCCCTTTCAATAATGTGGGCCCTTTATTATCTTGCTAAGTACCCCAATGCTCTCCAAAAGCTTCGGGTATGTCCCTCCTAACTTCTATGTTTAAGACGAGTAAATATTTACTACAGATATCACTATCTAATAATAAACCATCCCGTATGAGCCTTTCCATTTTAAAATGCAGGAGGAACACATGCCTTTAAGCAAGAACAAGGATGGGGAATTCATCACAAGTGATGAGATTTCAAAATTGCAGTTTACGAACAGGGTACCCTTTCATACTCATGCTATATATAATTTTTATCTTTTGTAAAGGCTAAGAAGGGTGGTCAGTCAACACCTCCTAGCAATGGTTTTTGTTGGGTGGAAAGAGAGAGGGGGAGGAGCTTAGGACCGAGAAATGGAGAGAGAGTACATTCGAGTAAGAGGTCGCATTTTCGATATTTCTCACACTCCCTAAAAGTCAGTCACTCTTATTTTTTTAAACTAAGTCGAGTTACGATGGCCGAGAGAATAATCGGTACAAACCTAAACACTCTATGGCAAAAAAAAAAAAAAGAGTACAGGGTTGGCTTGGCTTGGGGTTTGCATGGGACTGCCCATAGTATAAGTAAATATGAAGGGTAAACTTATAAGTTCACCAATTATTTTGAAATCCAACATTATCGTGTACAGGTGGTGGAAGAAACAATAAGAATGGCTAACATAGCAGCATTTACATTTCGAACAGCTACCAAAGACGTTGATTACAAAGGTAGCAAACCATACTTCTTGTTTTTTCAACTTTATTCCTAAATAGTTACTTGCCGAGATGTGTTGTTTGCTTTGTCTGCTAACTAAAATTTGGTTCCAAACATATAGCTTAAATTAAACTTTCTAAACCAATTAATTTTAAATAATGCTCGGGATTCCAAATTATATCTCAAATCAGTAGAAACCTCTGAATCAGTGAGTACCATTAATTTTTTTCAACAATGCCACTCATCTAAGGATCCTTATTCATTTGGGACCCTTCCCTTGTTTTCGTTTGCGAGGGCTCCTAGTAATCTTCATCGTTTATTATAAGCTTTTGCCACTACCCTTTTGTACATAGACGTAAGTTTTCAAGTCGAACCACGTGGTATCATATATTCTATTTGTTTGTGATATAAGTGTGTTTGATATAAGTTCACACTCCCATCTATCTAAATTAACACATTCTGCAGGTTACAAAATACCCAAGGGTTGGAAAGTAGTACTCTGGGCGAGATATCTCCATACAGATCCAGAAAACTTTGAGGATCCATTGTGCTTTAATCCTGATAGATGGAATGTAAGACTCTCTCTCTCTCTCTCTCTCTCTCTATATATATATATATATATATAATAGCAACTGAGTTTAGTTAAAAATAATTTGTTAGATAATTTAGTGTGCTATGTCCTTCCTGACTTCCTCAGGAACCTGCAAAGCCTGGAGCATACCTAGCATTTGGCGGGGGAGCAAGAATTTGTGCTGGAAACATGCTTGCTCGCTTACAAGTTGCCATTTTTATTCATCATTTGGTTGTAGGTTACAAGTAAGAATAATATCATTTATAAATTTTTCCGTAGTCTCATGGTTCAAGGTGGCGTTATTAATCATGGATTAATCCAAAGCCATTGAAATGCATCAGCTATGACATCATCATGAAACCACATCGAGTGATAATATTGCAATATTATGATGATGACTAACTAGGCAAATTCATCTGTGACATCTCCGAGTTAACCACGAGTTGAGTGAGACTCGTGGTTTATAATGAATGTATAATGTTCTCGAAGTAACTAACAAGTCTAAGAACTATGCATACATTTGATACATACATGAATGAATATCTGATCTAGAATTCTCATGGGATCTCAGGTGGGAGCTGGTCAATCCTAATGCAGAAATGAAGTATCTTCCACATCCAAAACCAGTTGACGGCGTTCAGATTGCTATCAGCAGACGCTAAGCGTCACAAGTAAGTGTATATAGGATGAATTTGTGAATCAAATTCAGATTATTATATGTATCTAGCCTGTGTTGTAGTGCTACCAGTTGGTCTCTCTCTCTCTCTCTCTCTCTCTCTCTCTCGTCCCAATCCTTTTCTGTGGTGTATATTGTTATCTATTTGCTCATGAGCTTTTGACAATGGCTCCTAATTAAAAGCGTGCATTGAGGAGCACGAATGTGGAATTTCTAGCTAAGTTTTTTAATGTGCATTGATGAAATCCATCTCATAATCAAATCGAATTTAGATTCCTGTTCTCAAATTTGATTGGCTTTTAGATTGATGATTCAAATCCAATCTCTTGATAGATCCACATGTTGGATTTTCAATATCTTTTAATAGATCTTTGACACTTGAATCTATGACCATGTTGTCCCGAACGTGTGTTGTGGTTGGAATCTTGTCTTAAAAAATTTATTCTTTATTAATATCCTAGTTTCGGCATGGATGATTTGTGTTTGATTAAATTGAAGAAAAAATTAGTCGATCAACAGGCAAATTAACCCGAACACTTCTGACATTTGAAAAAAAAAAAACCTCACTATTATAGGGAGGGTCCGGCATACAATTAAAGGAAAAGAATGAGACCTTTTTGAAATGGTGTTGAGATTTGGGTTTGTTGGTATTAGTAGTTTCTTACAATTACAGTATGGTATTAGATAAAATATGTTTAAAATTTATTTATATTTCTTAATATGTTCATAAAAAAAAAAAACAAAAAAAACAAAGCAGACTTTGGATGGTCCGATAAATAAGGATGTACCTCCTTGTCAATGATTGCGATGGAACGAGCTCTAGTATACTTTATTTGCTAAAAATCTATTTTCAATACCGGTGCCAGTTTCGTCCCACCCACATGGATGTCTATTTTTTAAAGGATTCTATATAATTTTATTGGATCATGTCAGTGTCACATTATTACGTTGATTAATAGGTTAATTTTTCGGTTCCAATATCATTACTCTTCTGTTAGGTCATCTCTAACGTTTGCTCAAATTTTTACTTAATTTTAATTCAATATTTGAGTAAAAAACTTAATTTAATACAAAATACCCTAATTGACAGAATCAAATTTAGAGCACGAACACAAATTTAAAAAATAACAACCTCAAATTTAAAGGTGAGGGAAGTATAACTACTGCATCTTAAGTGTATAATATCTGACTATTAAAATTTTGAGTAAATATTTAGTCTATTTTGATTTGAGTAAAAACTTGAGTCTCTCTTTATTAGGTACTAGTTGTTATCCACGTGCGTCTGCATGTAAACTATTTTGCGTATGAAATTTTCTATGTTAAAATTATTGATCACTTTTCTTCTTGTAAAATTCACTATTTTAATAAACATTAACACTTAAATGTCCAAAATTCATATTCTATTAGAACAATAGAAAAAAAATGATAAAATAATAAAATAGATTTAAAAGATAAACAATATGATAAAATATAAAATATAACCAATATCTATTTATAGTTATTACAAACAATACTTCATCAGCAAATGGGTCTTGATAAAATATTATGAATAGAAACTAACTACCACCATTACAACATATGGGCTAATTAGAGGCAAAACGGTTGGTTTTATTTGTACAATCCACTTGTATATGGAGGAAAGACTAGGTAAAGCCTTCTATTATATAAAAATTTTCCATGTTCTCTTTATTGAACATATGACAATAACTATTAACCTATTATATTTAATCATTCTAAAGATATAGAAACTTTTATGATTAACTTTATATTATTAATTAAGGATAAATTTAAAAATTAAAAAAAATTCTATAGCTCTTGACACAAATATATAAAAGATAGGGTGTCTTTGTTTATAAGCATGACCAGTATTAACATGAATTAAAAAAAGAATTAAGTGTATACCTCAATTCAAAAAAAATTTAGGACACATGATTTTGTTACTACTGCTACAATCTTTGATTTTGTTTTTGCTATATATTAGATAATGCTCTTAGTGCATGGATAGACGAAGCCAATCACATTGGAAATAAAAAAAAAAAAAAAACTCAAATATACATGTGTATACTCATACAAAATTAAACACACATGCATACATATAAGAAAGTGTTGTTTGTGGGGTATTCAAATATAGTAAAATTACTTGTAGAAATTTACAGTTTGAAACATGTAAAGTATACTAAAACAGTAACAAGTAGATGTGAAACCGTTACACAGAAGTGTTACATGAAAATGTTACAGCAGGCTTACGAAAGTGTAATAGTAAATAATTACGAAACTGTATCACACGAATGTGTAACATCAAACTGTTACATGTAACCGTTTGTATAACCAATATAAATACTAACTCGATTGCAGAACAGGAACTGTTATTGAACTTAGATAGATCAAGGCTAGTGTTTGACACTATGTCCTTAAGACAGATTTCGCTCCCACACACGGTGCTTATGGAATACCGAGCGTCTGCCTCCCAGAATACAATGACTTTTACACGGATAAAAGTAGAACTCCAATCTATCCGTCCAGTGGACTAAAATTTGTGGTGTATACTCTCTAAATGCACTGCTTTAATGTCGAAATGCTGACTATCTGAATGTCTTAATGGACCGGTGATATGAATTGTATGCAGAATGAAAATGAGTCTGGTATTTCGAGACACTTTGATGACTTTTCTAATAGTCACCACTCTAAAAGACACAACCCAGAAGATGAAATGCTATAAACAGACACAACTTAATACTTTGGACTGGACTCAATTTCGGATCAAAGGGATATCTAAATCCAAACCAGTGCGATTAAATGATACCGAAAAAATTATTTTCGATTAAGAAATTCACGCCCAATTTAATTAATTAAATTTTCTCCAAAAAGATTTGGCTTGGTCTAACCCACACCCGAGCCCGTGTCATGGTGAGCGAGAGGGCAACGCCCGTGTGTGATCGAACCGAAGGCATATAAGCGCTCGCTCAACTCATAAAATTGTGGTTTCCTTTGGGGCCCAACCCATAGAGCAAACTTGGCTTATATATGCTCATGTTGAATTTCTTCCTCAACCAATGTGGGATTGGTATCCAATTCCACATTGCACATCCTTTGTTTCCACATTTCAAGAGAGTCACTTTGGAACCTATTTTCTCATTCATTTCTTACTCGATTTAAGCAAGTGAATATACTACATTATTCTCTTCACGGAGTAGAATATGAACTCACAAAAATTTATTCAAAATAACAATTAGTTCTCACTTTAATTTAGGCTCAAAGTTAACCAAAAACTTAATTTTTATACTAAAAATTGTTTTGATTCCAACAGAAAGATCATATTGTGTGGATTAAACCAGAGTACTTTGAAAGAGAGACCCGTTCACCTTGTTTATCATTTTGTAGAAGAAGCCACACATTGATGCTTGAATAAAAGGTCTAGAGTTAATATCTAATACACTGGCCATTGATGGAAAAGAATTCATAAAGTCTGTATCGGTTTGTAGTGTAAAATAATATAGAATATAAAGAGGTCCAATTGTTTAAAATTAATTCTTAAAATTTGAAGAGTCTATGAAATGATCCAAGTTTAATTGATAATTGAACCATACATCAATCAGAAATTTAGTCATCAAATACGTAGGGACAAAAACTTAAATTCATTATAATTATGCTAATTATTGAATTAGGGATTAAATGGACATTGCAATAATAATCAAGGGCATACTTGATAATCAAAAAAAATTATGTTATGGTACTTTTATTATTGGAATATTGGAGATTTGTCTCAAATTCTAATGGCCTAAGTATCTGGGGTTTGGACTTAATTTAGAAATTTAATTCAATGTAATCATTAAATTGAAAGTGTGAGCTTGGAGACCCTTCCACCATTTTGGTTTTGTTTAATTGTTTATCATGATTTTGGGAACTGATTTTAGTAAATGATATCTAGGGCTATTAATCGAGTTGTATTCGAATTTAATCGAGCTTCTATTTATACATAAACGAGTTGGCTCGTTTAACTATTTACACATAAACGAGCCTAAAAAAATATTCAAGTTTGACTTGTTTAACAGCCCAAAAATGTTCAAGTTTTGCTTGTTTAACAGTCCTAATAACATGTGGAATGATTTTTCAAATCTCAATTTTCACTTTTAAATACTAAAAATAAAAATTTTATATTACACTCTAAATTAGATTGAAAGGCAGAAATGTAGTCCAAAATAAAATATCCATTGTTTTTTTCGGTAACTTTTTTTATTGTTTTTGTCATTTGTATAATACTCATAGGTTTTTTATTTTAAAGATCAAAATTGGGGGAGGGGGGCGACCAGCAGATAGTGACTCCCCTCGGCGTGACCATGAAGGCCTCTCCCGATGTAAAATATTCGGTTACCCATAGCTACAGACCTCTTTGAAGTAGTCCGTCACCACACCACCACAGGAGTACTAATGAGCAAGGCAGGAGGATCCCATAGATCGAACCCTGCTTTGCAACCTCGTGGAAGTCAAGGGAACCCTAAAACGGATCTGTCTTACCACTAGACCACCAACTCCGGTGGTATAATACTGATAGGTTCGGTAGAGCAAATTGTTAGTTTTTTTTTTTTTTTGGTTATGTAATATTTAAATTTATGTCGATTATGTTTTTTGAACTCACCGACTAATCACGACTTGACCTTCCATGGACACAAGGGTGGCTAGTCTGTTTTGTGGTATGGAAAAGGATTGAATGTGACTCTAAGCAATCCCCAAAAGGCAAAATTAGCTCATCCGTACTCCTTTAACCAGGCCGTGGAATGATTCCAAAGAAAAACGCTTGGTTGCTGGAGTGTCCTTGTTTGTCGGATAACTGGGTATTGAGAGGTAGGATAGAATAGATTAATACATGAGGCCCACTCATACTCTATTTATTATGTAATTTATGTTCAATATTATTTTTTTTGTGTTCGACAAGATTGCAACAGTGACAATAGACTTATGTGTGGATATATTAAAATACCACCTAATAGCTAGTATAATGAATTAATATTATTCCCACCGACAGTATAAACCATATAATTATCATAATACCCCTTTACTCATAGCCACATAGATTACAATAAGATTAAAAGTACTTTTTTGTATAGAATATCTCACCCAACATTCAATTTTTGGGATGTCCCACTTAGTCTATTTATATAAAAACAAATGAGAGGTGATGTTAAATTGTAGAGTAATATCGATACTAATTTTTTTTTAAATAGCATTTATCAATAACAACAAATGACATGCAGTAAGAATCTATTACCAAAGTATTCCAATATTCAAACTTAAATACTAAAGTACAACTGTTTTGAACTTATTTACCAAAATACATCTGTTTTAAAAGCGAAAGTACGAAATCCGACTTTACATGAAAAAACGGACTTACCAAATCGACTTTCTATTGAAGACGTATTTATCAGACCCGTTTTTAACCATAAAAAATTGTACCTATATTTCAAGGAAAGCGGATATGCCAAATCCGCTTTCAAATGAAAGCATTTTTAGCAAATTCGTTTTCTGAGTGATATATTCCAGCCAAAAAACGTTAAGTTCGTAGATGTTGTACCAAAATAATGATAAAAATACACAAAAATAATACATTTTTTTTTATAAAAAAAGTGATAAAAAATATTACGACAATAATGATAAAAAAAATACACACAAATTTAATAAATCACCCAAAACAATAATAATTTTTTTATACCAAAAATAGAAAAAATAGTTATATCAATATTGGTAAAAATGGTGCACTTAATAGTTTTATTATTTATTCTTTAATAGATGTGAGAATTAAATTTTCATTTGTAGGACTACGTACAAATAGTCAAAAAAATACCGTAATTTCAAAAGAGCAATGCTATATATCCAAATTTGTATCTCAAATATGCATCACAAATCAATGAGAACCATTGGATGAGTGAGTCCCAATGAAAAAAGTTGATGAGACCCACTCATCTAATGGTTCCCATTGATTTGGGATGCATATTTGGGATACAAATTTGGGATATATAGCATTGCTCATTTCGAGCAATGCTATATATCCCAAATTTGTATCCAAAATATGCATCACAAATCAATGAAAACCATTTGATGAGTGAGTCTCAATGAAAAAAGCTGATGGGACCCACTCATCTAATGATTCCCATTAATTTGGGATGCATATTTGAGATATAAATTTAGGATATATAGCATTCAATGCTATATATCCCAAATTTGTATCCCAAATATGCATCACAAATCAATGAAAACCAAAAAGTGTGAAAGCAGGGGGAAGTTATAATGAAGTCGGAATTGATAATTCCGTTTTGACATTGTGACTTGTGCATTCTCAACCATACACTTACTTTGAGGATAACGATCGAAGTAGAAAATGAGATGACAATAGGGATTTATTTATGGTGTCAACAAAAAAAATACTATTATATCTTCAAAATTTATTATTTTAATAAATATTTTAATAAACTTATATGTCATTTTATAACTAAAAAAATTATTATTTTTGTGGATAATTTATTATATTTATAAATTTTTTTATCACTGTTTTGAGTATTTTTTTCAATGTTGATATAACTATTTTTACTATTTTTTGTATAAAAAAATATTATTGTTTTGGGTGATTTATTAAATTTGTGAGTGTTTTTTTTATCATTATTGTGGTAATAATTTTTATTGCTTTTTTTTGTACAAAAAAAAATTATTACTTTTGTATATTTTTATAATTTTTTTGGTAAAACACCTACGGACTTAACGTTTTTTGGCTGGGATATATCACTCAGAAAACGGATTTGCTAAGAACGCTTTCATTTGAAAGTGAATTTGTTAAGTCTGTTTTGTAATGAAAGCGAATTTGGCATATCCGCTTTCCTTGAAATATAGGTACAATTTTTTATGGTTAAAAGCTAGTCTGATAAATACGTCTTCAGTAGAAAGCGGATTTGGTAAGTCCGTTTTTTCACATAAAATCGAATTTCGTACTTTTGCTTTTAAAACAGTTATATTTTGATAAATAAGTTCAAAACAACTGTACTTTAGTATTTAAGTTTAAATATTGGGGTACTTTGATAATAGATTCTATTTAGTAAACACAGACACCCTTGGGGTATGTCATAGGCTAAGGCCTACAAGGACAAACACAACCAAAAACTAGTAGTTTAGAAGTACAATGTCCAA
>JAHQCQ010003292.1:0-17853 GCA_023539305.1 Ilex asprella | reverse complement strand
CTGAATACTGATCCCATATGACATTTCATGAATTTCATGCCTGAAGACATTCTTTTTCAACTTTTATTTTATCAGCACTTTTTTAAACTTGAGTATGGTATTCATTTTGAGAAAAAAAATACTATTGGGTGTAACGATGATATTATGTCATCATTGTTACGTGCTGTTACTATCTAATAAAAGCATAACAAAAAAACAGGTGCATCTTACATATTCTAGTAATTACCCAATCCTGTCTATTAATAATCACCCAAGTGTGTTTTACCTTTCTCATTTGTAAGTTTTTTATTGAATGATCACATCACGTGTCAATGATGATATAGTATCACCGTTACACCCAATATTTACTCCATTTTATGGGGGTAAAACGCTCATATTGTTACCTTTCTTCTATGCATAATTAAATGAACAATGCTATTAAGACCTAATTTACTGATCTAATTTACTATGACATTTGCATTGATTGGGGGTTACAGCAAACATTAAAATTAGGTGTTGATCTAATGGCTCCACTAAAGCTACATCATTGTATCAACAAATTATGTCGAATTTTTATGTCAAAATAAGATTACTCAAATTAAATACTTGATGTACTAAACTGAATCAACAACAATAATAAAATCACACCACAAACAAGACATCAATTTTGCATGGCTTCCCCAAACTCGAGGAATGTCCACGAAATCCAATCTACATTTAACTATATCATAATAATGGGATTATAACAATTATTCTCCGTGCAATTCCCAAATTGCAATTAAAATATTAATTATTCATCACCCGAAAGTGGATATGATCAACAAAAGCAACGAGTATAGATCTCACTGAATGTATCTTGCAAAATATCAATTTGAAAAGGCTTTCGACAAAATACAATGATCAATGTGAACTCCTTGTCTCTGTGAACAATACACTAAAATTTCATCAAAATTAGACGTTGAATGTCTACCCAATTTTTGGCTCAAAGTGATCGACATACGTGAGCAATCTGTCTTTTTCTCTTCTCGGTTTCAGGGCTCTTCATTATTGTTCAATGCAAATATGTCTCATTTATTAGCACTAACAATAATCGAATCTCTTAAGACATTCTGTAATACATAAAATCAAGCATTGATCGTGCAACATTTATATTTTAAATAATAATCTATGTTTTTTTTTCTTATTTTTAAATATACAATTTAAAATTAAAGTGAATAGAAAGAAAATACGAAAAATAAGAGTGAGAGAAGAGAGGTAGATGTGGCATAGTAGTGTTGACTAACATTGGAAGTATGTTGGTTGAGTTGATATTTTTGAGTGAAAAACAAATGTTGAGATAGATTTTGCACTATTGAATCAAAGTAGATAAAAATTAAATCAATCTTACTTGTAATTGGGCTTTTATAAGTTAACGATTCAAATTCGTATTATATAGATTGTACCGGAAGGCTTTAAGCCTCTCAAAGTCGGTTCGCCACGCACCCAACAAACCTAATTGAAGACAAAGTCTCCAATATTCCAAGGCTTCATATGGTCCCAAGTGGGCCACGTTGCATCAGCCACCAATTATTTTTCACATAGAAAATGGTTTTGGACCCATGAACTATAGGTTGCGCTGCGAACCTGTAGCTGGAGCCAACCCAACAATCTCCCCCTCCAGCTCATGTGAGGACCACAACAAAGCTCACTTTCAGTCTACAAACTTCAAGTTTTTCCTTGGGCAATGGTTTAATTATCATATCTGAATCATTCTCATCAGCATGAATCTTTTTCAGTGCAACAAAATTATCTATAATTCATCCCGGATTCAATGATATCTAATATTAATACGCTCAGACCTTGATTGGAACGTTGAATTTTGCTGAGATGGATTAAACTCTAAATGTAATAGTAGAGAAAATATTTCTCTTATTGTAAGTCCAATTCTTGTAAGAACCTTGGCATCAAAAATAATTATTTGCTTGCTTCAATGAGAGCGATATACTCAGCCTCTATGATAGATAAAGCAACACACCTCTATAACTTGGATTGTCATAACATTACCCCCCTTAAATAATTAATCAAGTAACTCGAGTAGACTTCTAGGGTCAATATCTCTGGCCATATCTATATCTGCGAACTCATCAAGAATAAGCTTACCTATCCTGAAACGCAAACAAACTCTTGAAGTACCTTTGAGATATTTGAGCATCCATGCAATTGCTCCCTAATGTTATTTACCCGAATTAGAGAAATTGATTGACAACCCCAATAACATGAGTGATATTAGGCCTCATGCACACCATGAAGTACATCAGACTACCATCGGCTGATGCATAAGGTGTTTTCTTCATCTCTTCCTTTTCTTTCTCACTTGTAGGACTTTGCTTGGAACTCAAAGTGACCTATAAGTGCAGAACTCAACGGTTTTTTCTTACTCATGTTGAATCTGTCTAGCACCTTCTTGATATAGCTCTCTTGAAATAATCAGAGTTTTCCTTTAGTCACATCATGAGAGATTTTTATACTGATTACCTACCTAGCTACTCCAAATCTTTCAAAAAAAAAGAACTTACTGAATTTCCTTTTCAATGAATCAATTTTATTAGTGTCACGAACAACTATCAACATGTCATCCGCACAAAGTAAGAGAATGATAGATTCTCCATCTGAGAATTTTTTGGCAAATACCTAATGATCAGTAGTAGTCTTGATATATCTGTGGTAAAGCATAAAGAATCAACTTTTTAATACCATTGTCTTGGTGCATATTTGATTATATACAAACTTTTTTTGAACCGACACACCATATCCTCTTTGCCTTTAACTAAGAAATCTTTAGGTTACTCCATATAGATATCCTCCTCTCAGTCAACATGGAGGAAAACAATATTCACATTAAGTTGTTCAATGTCTAAATTTATACTTGTCACCAAGTCGAGAACGACTTTGATAGAAGACATTTTTACCACAAGCGAGAAAATTTCTGTAAAGTCAATGCCTTGTTTTGACCAAATCATTCGATAACCAGTCTTGCCTTGTACCTAGATTATGATTTATTTGGTTCAGCCTTCGGTCTTAACACCCACTTATTCTTGAGTGTTCTATTACCTTTAGGTACTTCCACCAACTCGTATGTGTTGTTCTCATGGAAGGTTTTCATCTCTTCTTGAAAGGCCTTCTCTCACTCCGTGTAAGTGTGAGACACAACCTTCTCATAACTTTCAGACTCTCCACCATCTGCGAGCCGTACATATTCATTAGGAGAATATTGTCTGGGAGGTTGATTCTCTCTAGTAGATGTTCTTAACTAAGTTTCAACTGGTGGTTCTGGAGGAGCCGACTCTACATACTAAGGTGGCTCTAGAAGGACTTGCTCTAGATGTTGTTCTAGTCCTACATGATCAAGTACATGTACTCCATCTTCATCAACTGTTTGTTCACCATTTTCAACAGTTGTATCAACTAGTTCTTCTTGAACATATCCTCATTCGTGATCATCAAGCATCATAGGTGAAGGAAAAAATAGACCCAAATCAACATGTTCTTCACTTGAATGGTTTGGTCTTACAATAAAAACACTCGTACTTCGGACGACTTTCCTATCAAGTGGATCCCACAACCTATAACCAAACTCTACATGTGCATAACTCAAGAAGATACTCTGTTTGACCTTGTTGTTAAGCTCGGATCTCTCATTTTTGGGAATGTGAACAGATATCCTGCAACCAAACACTCTCAAGTGCTTAAACGAAACATCCTAACCTTTCCTAAATTTTTCAAGGATATCACAATCCAAAGGAGTTGATGGATATAGATTAATCAAATTCACATTTATCCACACCGCCTAACCCCAAAAAGATTTAGTCATTTTTGCATGAGAGATCATGCATCTGATTCTCTCACAAATAGATATGTTTATTCTCTCTGCAGCAAACCATTATGTTATGGGATTTTTGGAACAGTTTTCTCAAGCTTGATGTCATGGTCTCTGTCAGTACTCTTCAAAAGGTCCCTAGTATTCACCACTATTATCAACTCAGGCACACTTCAGTTGTCTTCTTTTCTCCCTTTCAACTTTCACTTAAAATAATGAATACATCTAGTATATGGACTTTACTATTCAAAGCACACAGAGTGGTCATCAATAAAAGTCACAAAATATAATTAACCATTCATAAAGTAGACATTAGTGTGAACTAAATCAGGAACATTATCTTTCCTTTTGGAAAGGGATTTTAGAAACGCAACTCTATTTTATTTTTCAACTAGACAATAAGTGTAAGGTTTTAGTGGCGTACCTTTAGTGTTAGGTAGAAACTACTCTTTCGCAAGAATGTGAAGTCCCTCTTAACTGAAAAAAGACCAAGCTTTTTATGTCATAACTATATAGAAGACTCCTGCTCAACTACGCTCACATCACCCTTGATTACATTTACCTTTGCCTTGTAGAGAGTTTAATCTTCTTTCCCTCGGCTAAGATAAGAGAACATTTGCTAAATTTTCATTTTCCATCACCAAGGTGATTATGGTAGCCTTCATCATCAAATTTTCATATGAAAATTGAAGGGACTCAAGGCGACTTGACGACCCCCCAAGGTGACAGGTGTACAGGCGTGGATGATGAATAGCCAAGTATTGAAGCCGAGAAGGGTAAGGGAGCCGAATGATGAAGCCGAGGAGAAATATTTTCGTAAAGCTGAGTACAACCTCTGACAAGCAATTAATACGATGTGACCCAACATTTATGGAGATGTGAGCAACTCAGGTAGGGCATTTAATGAGCCTCGGCACCCTCGAAGACCAAAACTGACAACCATAAATGGGTGCATTAATGGCTATGAGGCCGAGCATAGAACTAGGGGTGATTGCCCCTAGACGCCTACTGCTATGAATTAGGTGTCATACGCTGTTCGTAGGTACTCAAGTACTCGGAGGTGGCAGGGAGTTTTCGATGTGGCCTCGAGGGCTGGCATCATCCACCGAGCATTAATGACACGGTAATCCAGGTGAAAATCAATCATTACACATGGGTAAGTCTGAAGAGCATTAAATGCTGAGATGACCTCCATGTCAAAACAATCATTTCAAGTCCAAGTATAAATACCCTTCAGAAAAATGAACTAAGGTACGCAAAATCAAACCGAAAACACACTGAATTGAGCTTGATCCCTCTATCCTTACTGACTTAAGCTTTGGAAAGGATAAGCTGGGCAGACGTCTGGCCCTCTTTTCCTAACCTTGTGGTTGCTTCAGGTTTCACCAGTCACACGATCGCTGCCTCCAATTGATTGCAGGAATCTCCCCGTGCAATTTGACTCCGTCTGTGGAAACCCAAAACCTTTTCTTTCGCAGCGGTTGCGTCATGGTGAACACATGATCCCAAGGTGATGGGGTAGGGGGTTTACGCATGAGGAACGTGGAGGCTACCCGCCTCCTAGTGGTCACAGAGTTTGGCCCAGTGAATCAGTCAGCAGGGGGTAAGCGTTCCTCGCAACGAACGTTTCCTATGGATCAGGGTCCAGGGGGCAAGGCCCCTCAGCTCGTGACATCGTGGAAATGATGGAGCAGCGTATGGAGAAGTGCATCAAGGAACTCGACGAAGACAACGCCAAGGTGAGGCGTGGGCTCGAAAAATTCGAGCAGTTAGCGAATGCGAGCTGGCGTACCCGAGAAACAGGGGGCCGAAGTTATGGCCGAGGGGAATCCAGTAGAGCGGGGCAGGAGGCCCCCAAGAGGAACTGGCGCGAACGCTTGGCTGAGAGACAAGATCCGCGTAGCTGGGAAAAGCGCTCACCCGCTGAAAGATCCGCAGCAGGTCACCACCGAACAGGCCTCTCGCGAGGGGACCTCCGCCGTGAAATTCCTCGGGATGTCAAGATGGAGTCTCAGGCAGAATCTACCGCTAGAGGGCCTAGAGGAGCAGGGAACTCCCAGGCGCGTCCCGGCAGTAAGCGTTGGGAACAACAGCTTAGGGGGGATGATGAAGAGAAGATCTCCTCCCCTTTTGTGAAGTCTATCAGGGAAACCGAAATGCCGAAGAAATTCGCGGTCCCCCGATTCAAGGTATATGATGGGAGGATTGATCATGAGAGCCACATTCAGCATTATAGGCAACTAATGTCAATTTATGATACCGATCAGAGGGTTTTGTGCCGAGTATTGCCCATGAGTCTGGGGGACACTGCTATGAAGTGGTATGAGAGTTTGGCCCCGGAGAGCATCAAGTCCTGGAAACAAATGATGGAACTCTTCAAAGCTTGATTTATTACTAGCACCAAGTGGCTGAAAGACATCGGCGCCCTACTAACACTTAGGAGCAAAAATGGAGAATCCCTCCGGCAGTATGCAATACGATACTGGAAGGAGGTTAACGAGGTGGACGCGTGCTCGGAGGCAATGACAGCGGCGTCCTTTCGGTTGGGGTTATCCCGAGACACTGGCCTCTATAGGTCCCTGACCAAAAAGGTTCCTGAGGACATGAAGGACCTAATGGCATGGATAGACAAGTATGCACGAGTTGAGGAAGAGACCGCCAACCCCGAAAACAGAAGAGGTAGAGACCATGGGTCGGTGCCGAGAAAGAGGGACAGAGACCAGCAGACAAGGAGAAGCTCACCTACCGCACCACCGAACTGAATGTCCTTCCAAGGGGTCTACATGATTTTTAAAGAACCTATTTATAGAATGTTGAGAAAAATACAGGACCGACCGTATTTCAGGTGGCCTCCAAAAATGCTAGGGGACTCGGCCAGAAGGGATCAGACGGCCCGATGTTCCTATCATAAGGACGTGGGCCACATGACTGAAGACTACAGGACGTACAAGTCCTTCCTCAAGCAATTGGTCCGAGAGGGCCATCTTGTGGAGTTCATTGACCAGAGGCCCCGCCAAAGGACTGCGGAGGAAAAGACGGAGCCGCCCTGAGAGGTCGTCCCCGTAATCAACGTTATACACGCATGTACAACCGAAAGACCATCCTATAACGTTCTTCGAGCTGAGTGCAAGCGAGTCTCACAGACGCTAAGGGTCGGAGAGGGTGAGTGGGAAGAGCAGTCCGCTAAGAGGCCCTAGCAGGATAACGAGGTCATCAGCTTCTTCGAGACCGACTTAGCTGGAGTGTCCCTGCCATATGATGATGCGCTGGTGATCACGTTGCGGATTGGCAAGTTTGATGTAAGGAGGATATTGATAGATTCAGGAAGTTCGTCTAAAGTGATGTATGACGACCTCTTCTGGAAGATGAGCTTGACCCGAGTAGATTTGAAGCCCGTTCAGAAACCCCTCATCGGTTTCAATGGCTCCATTGCCCTCCCGCTCAGCAAGATCACGTTGATGGTACGGGGGTCGATTGTTTCAATTCCGGTAGAATTTTTGGTGATTGACTCCGATTTTCCGTACAATGCCATAATGGGGAGAACCTGGTTATATGCTATGAGGGCAGTTCACTCCAGTTATCATCAGAAAGTAAAGTTCTCCACCCCGCGCAGCGTCATGGAAATCAGGGTGGACCAGTTGGCGGCAAAGAACTGTTTCTATGCGGTGATGAGAACAGGGCTTGGTGCTTGACCGGAAGATCGCGACCCCGAAGAGGTGGTGGCTAAATAGCAATCACAGCTCGGTCGGCTTGACGTGGATGACCCAGTTGTGGATCCGGCCGACCGCTCCATTGAACCACTGATAAAAGTTCTTCTAAAGTCTGATGATGAGACAAGGTACTTCCTGATAGGATCATCAATGGGTGATGACAAGCGAGCAGAGATGACGTCTTTCTTGCGTCAAAACGCCGACATCTTCGCTTGGACCCATGCCAACATGACGGGGATCAGTCTTGATGTGATGACCCATCGTCTCCACACCAACCCAAACTTTAAGCCAGTGAAATAGAAGACCCGCAGAATGGCTCCGCATCATGCGAAGGCCGTAGACGAAAAGGTGGACAAGTTGTTAAATGCGGGTTCGATTCGGGAGGTCCAGTTCCCCGAGTGGCTATCTAACATGGTGTGAGCCAAGAAGAAGGAGGGAAAGTGGCGAGTTTGCGTGGACTTTACCGATTTGAACAAGGCATGTCCTAAAGATGGATACCTGCTTCCTAAGGTGGATTAACTGGTGGATGCAACTGCAGGTCACAAACGCATAACCTTCATGGATGCCTGGGTAGGCTATCATCAAATCCCGTTAGAGGAGTCGGACCAAGAGAAAAACGCTTTCATTACGCCCTGATGAATATATTGTTACACAGTAATGCCATTTGGATTGAAAAATGCGGGGGCTACTTACCAGCGCCTAATGAACAAGATGTTCAAACTCTTACTCGGCGTAACCATGGAGGTGTACATTAATGATATGCTTGTCAAAAGTAGGGAAGGCGCAGACCATATCGATGACCTCGGCACTGCGTTCTCCATACTCCGGCACTACGGCCTGAAGCTTAATGCCTCAAAATGCGCCTTCGGGGTAAGCTCGGGGAATTTTTAAGGATACTTGGTGACACATTGAGGCATTGAGGCCAGCCCTAAGTAGATTCAAGCAGTGCAAAACATTCAGGCGCCAAGGACCATGAAGGATGTCCAGAAGTTGACTGGCATGTTTGCCGCCCTCAACCGATTTATTTCTAGATCTTCTGATAGGTGCAAATCATTTTTCGCCAAGCTTAGGGGGCGGCAAACGGCATCTGGGACAAATATTGTGATCTAGCGCTGGAAGGGATTAAAGAATATCTGAAGCGTCCTCTGACCTTGTCCGTGCCGGTAGCAGGGGAAACACTCTACCTGTATCTGTCCGTCTCAGAGAAGACCGTTAGTGGCGCTCTGGTAAGGGAATGCGAAGGGGCGCAGAGGCCCATCTATTTCGTGAGCAAGTCACTGCTTGATGTCGAAATAAGATATTTGCCGATGGAGAAATTGGTCCTAGCCTTGGTTGTCTCTGCAAGGAAACTTAGACACTACTTCTAGGCACATACTATAAAAGTATTAACTGATCGCCCTCTCAGGCCCATCCTTCAAAGAGCCGATTTTTCAGGGAGAGTTGCCAAATTGGTGGTAGAGTTTGGAGAATACGAGATAAGATACAAATCTCGTACTTCGATTAAGGGACAAGTCCTGCCAGATTTTATTACCGAGTTCTCTGTGCCCGAGCCCCCACCGGGGATAGACACTTGTAACGGGGCCTGGAGTCTTCATTTCGATTTGTCCTCAAATGCAAGGGGGCAGGAGTAGGGATAGTGTTGGCTAATTCAAAAGGATTCACAATAAAGCGAGCTATCAGATTGGGATTCAAAGCGTCCATTAATGAAGGCGAGGATGAGGCACTGTTGGCAGGACTCGATGTTACCTATTCTGTCGGGGTCCGACACCTACATATTTTCTGTGAGTCCCAGCTTGTGGTGAACCAGATCAATGGTGATTTTGAGGTTCGGGATGATAGGATGAAGACGTACAGTCAGAAGGCAAAATCCAAGATAGAGAAGTTGGAGAAGGTAGAAGTTTCCCAGATTTCCAGGGATCAGAACAACCACGCGAACGCCTTAGCATCCTTGGCCTCGGCATTGGCCTCTGAGATAACCCGGCGTATCATTATTGAAAACTGGGAAAAACCAAGCATAGAAGTAGTTAGCAAGCCGATGTTGCCAGTAGAGACGCCGTCAACTTCCTCGGGCTGGATGGAAGCTATTATTACATATCTAATGAATGGTGCACTCCCCGAGGATGCCAAGGAAGCAAGGAAGATTAGGCTGAAGGCTCCCAGGTTCTGGATATCCGCCGATCACAAACTGTATAGGAAATCCTTCTCAGGACCCCATTTGTTTTGTGTCCCCGAGGACCAAGTGGAACTCCTGCTCTACGAGATCCATGAGGGCGTATACGAAAGTCACACGGGAGGCAGATCCCTTGAGCATCGAGCAATGACGCAAGGATATTGGTGGCCCTACATGCAGAAAGATGCAAAGAAATACGTTCGAAAATGCGATAAGTGTTAGAAATTCACTCCCATCATCAGACAACCGGCAGGGGACCTGAATTCGTTGATTAGCCCATGGCCGTTCTCTCAATGGGGAATAGATATTGTAGGCCCACTCCCAAAGGCCCCTTTAGGCAAGAAATTCTTATTGGTGGCGACAGATTATTTCACCAAGTAGATCGAAGCAGAGCCCCTGAGCCGTATCCAAGATACCGAGACAAAGAAATTCGTGTGGCAAAACATAATCACCCGGTTCGGGATTCTTAGAGCCATCGTATCGGACAATGGCACTCAATTCAATAATGACCCGTTCAGAGAATTCTGCTCGGGGTTTGGAATACGCAATTACTATTCCACACCAGCCTATCCTCAGAGCAATAGACAAGCAGAAGTATCCAACAAGACTGTGTTGGCAGGGATCAAGAAGAGGCTTCAGAAGGCGAAAGGGAAGTGGACTGAGGAATTGTTCAACGTGCTATGGGCCTACAGAACCACACCGAGAACTTCAACAGGGGAAACGTCGTTCGCCTTAACATATGGTATGGAGGCCGTCATTTCATTGGAGGTAGGACTCCCGACAATCCGGAACCAAGCGTTTGATTTAGGAAACAACGACCAGATGCTTGCTAAAGATCTCGACTTAGCCGAGGAGAGGAGAGAGTTGGCATCCATCAAGCTAGCCAATACCAAGGGGAGCTATCAAAGAAGCATTAGAGAAAGGTCTGAACCAAAGACTTCAAAGTAGGAGACCTGGTACTTAGACGGGTTGTTGGCACGGCTCGAGAGCCCACCGAAGGAAAGCTCGGGCCCAATTGGGAAGACCCTTACAAAATAATCGTTGTAGGAAGCATCGGCACTTACAGGCTGCAGGATATGAATGGCAACGATGTAAACCGACCTTGGAATATATCAAACCTGAAAAGATATTTCTGTTGATCCGAGTTCTATTTTCCTTTTTTGTTTGCCCAACGCTCTCAAAACCAACACGAGACGAGCTCTCGGTCGCTAAGGGCAAGGTCCCGAGAGGTGTAAGACTCCATCTTTGGAGCAACGCTCTCAAAACCAGCACGAGACGAGCTCTTGGTCGCTAAGGGCAAGGTCCTGAGAGGTATAAGACTCCATCCCCGGAGCAACACTCTCAGAACCAGCACGAGACGAGCGCTCGGTCGCTAGGGGCAAGGTCCCGAGGGGTGCAAGACTCCATCCCCGGAGCAACGCTCTCAAAATCAGCATGAGACGAGCTCTCGGTCAACTGGGTGACAGGGGCATGTCTCCCGAATGGAAAATGACCCTTTAAATGGGGTACCTTACTAGGCAGCACGAAAATGATCCCTCGGACGTTAGGGTCGCCACCCCAAAAAGAGGTTGGTGACAGCGTTATGAAGATCAGCAGTTAAAGGGTTTGTTTGTTTTTCATCCACGGCGTGATGATCGCACCGCATTCGTGGAAAAGATTTTGGAGTCTTTCCAAAGGATCTTGCAGTGCGGGGATGACGGGTTAAATCCCCTACACTCAGGCTCACGTCAGAACTAGCAGGTCCATACCTCGGCCCCGATGAGTACGTGAAGTCTTGCTACCTTAGTTATTTATCACTTATTATGATTACGTACTAGTGGGTCCGTATCCTGGCCCCGATGAGTACGTGAAGCCTATTATTGCATTATTTATCACTTACTATGGTAACATACTAGCGGGTCCGTATCTCGGCCCCGATGGGTAAATGAAGCCTCGTTGCCTTAGTTACTTTGACACTTATGGTTCATTTCCTAAACAACATGGTTTGAAACTAGCCAACGATTATAAGAGAAAAGAAGAAAGAACACATGTATAGAAGGAATGACGGCCTGAAGGTAAATTGTATTTGCATGCCAAGAACTAGGAAAATGATCAAAAATTTCATTACAAAGTCAAAATGGGGCTTTGCGTCCCCAAGAGCATACATATTGAAAAGAAAAAGGAAAAACAAGCAAGGGGTTTCCCGCCGGGATTCACCTAGCCTCATGAGTTGTAAGTTCTTCAACTGGCGAGGGGGGATGGTCGGGCTCTTGGCCCACGATGACCGGCGAGAGACTATCTGAACCATCACTTACGGTGATGGCTGCACTAGTCCCCCTTGGCGTTTGGCTGGGCCTCAGGCGGAACCTCGGCATCATCTACAGCAAGAACGTTGTGCCTCTTGAAAAGTTCATCTACCGGGTCCACTAGGACGGCATGCAAAGCGGCCGCCCAACCCTCCCTAAAAGCCTTTTCTTTGGCTTCCTCGAAGGCGGAGACCATTTGGTCTTGAGTCTCCAACCATACTCGGCGGCACTCACTTTGCAATCTTTGGTCCTCCCCTGCCTTCTTAGCCATCAGGACGTCCACTCGGGCAGTTAGGTCATTAATAATGCCCTCAGAGTCCTGGACCTTGCCCTCAGTAGCCGAGACCTGAAGCTCGTACTCTTCTGTCTTCTTGACGGCTGCGGCCTCACTCGCCTTCAAGTTATGAAGCTCGGCATCCAGGGCGTCGCGTTGGCGGATGAGCTCGGCGAAGTGCTTGGTCTGGTCGGCTATGGTCGTCTCCGCCTTCTTGACAAACTCATCTTTGGATTTGACTACCCGATCGGAATTCCTCGCCGCCTGCTTATGTTCCCAAAAATGTTCAATGATGGCCCCCATCTGCTGATAGGCCTAAAAAAATAATAAAAAGCAGTTATATAAACGCCAAGGAAGAGGAACAAAATTGAAAGGACAACCCTTACCACCAAGTTGCTCTGGAGAGCACTTAGGAGGAACCGGTTGTCAGTCAGGCCCTCATAGACCCTCATGTCGGCCGCAAAACTGAAGGGTCCCTGCCACAGCCAGCGCCACCTCCTGGTCTTGAATGATGGAGTCCGCTTCCAGGACCGGGTGCCCCCTTCGGGTCTCAGCTTTGCACATCCACTCGGCGGAGGTGGACGGCCCCGGGGTATCATGGCAATGTTTATGTCGGCGCTCCTCGGAGGGCTGACTCTCCTCCTGTACCTCGGGGTCCCGAGGCCTTTTTTTCCCTTGGCTGGATTTCAGGGAGGGAGGCTGGAGGCATTCGGGGTAGGCTCCCTAAAGGGGCAGTTGTGCGCCCCGATTGTTGACGAGGAGGAGGAGGAGGGGGCACATCCATGCTTGGCATAGATGGTGCAGGGATGATGGAGCCCGTGCTCGGGGACCCTCCTAGTCTTGAGAGCCTGTTTCTTCGCCGAGCAGCAGCGACTTCCATGTCGGTGGTGGAAAGAGGTGGAAGGTTAAACATTTTTGCTAGAGGAGAAGGTGCAGGTGAAGGAGTTCTCTCGGCGTCTGCCTCTGACGAAGAATTGTTCTTCCAACGTCTAGGGTTGAAGGGCGGAGGGATCTGGGAGAATCGACTGTAAGACGGGGTGTAACCGAGTAAGACGTGAGCTACTCGGGCAAACTCGCTAGAAGGGTTGGAGGACCAAACCTTCAACAGGTCTTCAAATTTGACCTGTGATCTCAAAGGCTGAGCAGAATCACGCCGATATCCTTCTACAAGAGAGAAAAGCAAGGTTAGAAACTAAAGTTATAATATGCCGAGCAAAATCTCAGTTTGCACACAACACACCTTTATCTCTCGGCACTTTGGGGCAGTACAATCTGTCATACTCGGGCCCTGTACCTTCTCCCAACTTCCACCGAGCATGACCAGATCGTCAAAAGTACCCCTTGTCCAAGTCTGGCATGTGCGTGACCAGGTACATTGAGGGGTCCTTGGCTTTGAGGTAGTATCCACCCCTAAGTCTACCCTAAGTTGAGCATTAATGGCAAGTACACCCATGACTATCCTAAAGAAGTTCACCCCGCATTGTAGGGGAAACAACTTCAACTGCATTAATAGCTTCAGTACAAGGGGAGGGAGAGGGAAGATCAGCCCCCCTTCCATGATGGCCTTGGTGTAAAAAGACCTCATTTCTACACACCCTTAGTCCCTACTGTGATGGGTGGGGTGGAAAGGGAAGGTGAATACTCGCTCGGGGATTTGGTATTTGGCTCTAAAGGCATCTATGTTGTCCTCATTCATCACAGTCTTCTTTAACTTACGGGTTCTGGATGGTTGCGGGTCCCTTACCTCACCTCTACGATCTCTGGCCATGAGTCAAGAGAGGGGGAGAGGAAGATAGGGTGAGGAGTGTACTTACATAACAGTTCTTCACGAAGGAGTTCTCGGAGGAAAGAACAAGTTGTACTCGGGAGCTGATTGCATGAAGGAAATTCGGAATTGCAAAATTCTCAAATGGCCAGAACTTCCCCTATTTATAGGCATATGAGAGAGCGGGAATCAAGAAGACACTCATCATTAGAGGATTTGAAAGGGTAGTTCAAGACGTGCAAGAAACCGTCCTTCATTAAATGAGCGTGTTCAGTAAGCCTCCACTCTCCTTGCACCACTTGTCCCATGCCACAAAAAGGGTGGAGGCTGGGGGGGCAGTTGAAGGGACTCAAGGCGACTTGTCGACCCCCAAGGTGACAGGTGTACAGGCGTGGATGATGAATAGCTGAGTATTGAAGCCGAGAAGTGTATATGAGTCGAATGGTGAAGCCGAGGAGAAATATTTTCGTAAAGTTGAGTACAACCTCTGACAAGCAATTAATACGATGTGACCCAGCATTTATGGAGATGTGAGTGACTCAGGCAGGGCATTTAATGAGCCTCTGCACCCTCGAAGACCAAAACTGACAACCATGAGTGGGTGCATTAATGACTATGACGCCTAGCACAGAACTAGGGGTGATAGCCCCTAGGCGTCTATTGCTATGAATTAGGTGTCAAACGTCGTTCGTAGGTACTCAAGTACTCGGAGGTGGCAGGGAGTTCTCGGTGTGGCCCCGAGGGTTGGCCTCGTCCGCCGAGCATTAATGACACGGTAATCCAGGTGGAAATCAATCGTTACGCATGAGTAAGTCTGAAGAGCATTAAATGCTTAGGTGACCTTCATGTCAGAACAATCATTTCAAGTCCAGGTATAAATACCCTTCAGAAAAATGAACCAAGGTACGCAAAATTAAACCAAAAAACACACTGAATTGAGCTTGATCCCCCCATCCTTACTGACTTAAGCTTCGGAGGGGATATTCCGGGCAGACGCCTGGCCCCCTTTTCCTAACCTTGTGGTTGTTTCAGGTTTCACCAGTCACACGATCGCTGCCTCCAATTGATTGCAGGAATCTCCCCGTGCAAAAATCAAGTTGAAGCGCATTTATAGAACATGTCTGGCATCCTGAGAAACAATTTACACCCAATGCAAGTTTCTAAAAACACATCTCCAATGCCCGTGCTCTTGCACTTTGCTTTGTTTTCCATTCTGACCCAGCTAAAGTCACCACTGGAATAGGAAGAGAAGAAATCTCTACGTGAAGTAATATAAAATGAAACTGCAACATCAATTACCCAAGTAGAGTCTTGGAATGCAAAATTGACATAGACATCATCACAAATAATGATCACATCAGCCTCAAATGCAACTACTATAGTTTTTTTTATCTATCTTTTCTTTGCTTCTTTCTTGAGATTGCTCTCATTTCCACTTTCTACACTCTTTCTTACAGTGTCCAAGCTTGCCACGATGAAAACACTTGATACCCTTTCTTGATTGCCTAATTTTTTATTTGGATCTCTTGACTTGTCACGATCGCCACCACCATATTTTTTTATTTTGTTTCTACCCTAATTTTCTCTAACAAGTGCTGCTAAATTAGAAAAAAATACCCTGCTCTTTTTTTCTTGCCTCTTCGTCAAACATACTATCTTTCATCATTCTGATACTGATTAAACCATTAGGAGTCGAGTTACTAAGTGACGCAACTTTGGTTTCCCAACTATCTATTAAGGAGCTCAACAAATGTAACGATTGCACCTCATCATCGAGCACAAGTTTCATGGTGGACAACTCATTAAACATTTCTTGAAAATTATTCAGATGCTTTGCAACAATTTGCCCATCTTATACTTCGTATTAAGAAGTCTTCAGATCATAAAGGTTTTATTCTATGCAATCTTGCTCTAAGCATTAGTTTCCTTTGCTACATGATGAAAATACTTTGATCAATCCATTGTGTAATATGTCCGAAGACTTTTCGATTCACTTTCTTTCATTCCTTCTCGATCTAATCAGCAACGATTTGATTCCATTCAATTCAATGAGCTCAAACAAAGCTTTGCAATACAAGATATCCTCCATTTTAGTCTATCACATGAAGTAATTTGAAGTTGTTAGTTTAACTATGATACCAGTGGATTCCTCCATTTAACTTTCATAAGAAAATTCACACAATCTGATCAAGCAATCTATGCTCTGATATCACTTTAATAGGGTAAACTCAGAAAAATAGTAAAATTATTTTTCTACAGCTCTTTATACAAATTAAATTGGCGATGCACCAAAATCAATCATTTAAAAATTAAAGCAAATAATAAAATCGCACCATAACCAAGACACCAAATTTACGTTGTTTCCCAATCTCAGGATACGTCCACAAACTCAAATCTCACTTCCACGATATCACAATAATAGGATTACAACAATAGTCCTCAGATCAATTGTCACAGGCAATCAAAATATCAATTATTCATCACCCAAAAAATGGGTATCAACAAAAACAACAATAGATCTTACCGAATAAGTCTTACACAATGTCAATTCGATAAGACTTTTGACAAAATACAATGATCAATGTGAAGTCCTCGTATTTGCGAACAACATATTAAAATTTTGTCAAAATTGGGCGTTGAATGCCTACCTAGGTGAACGATCTTTCTTTTTCTCTTCTCGGTTTTAGCCTCTTCGTATGTTAAATACAAACATGTCTCATACATTAGCATCTAGGAAGCACGGATACGGATACAAAATATAGATACGATACGGATACGGCGATACGATAAAACTTAAAAAAAAAACAGGTTACGGCACGGTTAGGATATGATAAAATATATTTTATATTTTACTATTAATTAACAACTTAAAAATTAAAATTTTTTAATAATTCTTTAACATTAGTGAGTAAAATTAGAAATTTTTACCATGAAAATGTTGTAATATCGTCTCATTATGATATGTTCATAAAATGAGCATGACAAATTAAAGAAATCATAACAATATTTAATTAGTTGGTTTTACAAGTATTTATTTTTAAAAAGTATAGTGTAAGTGACTCATTTTTTTTATACTCTCTTAAAATGTAATAATAAATAATATTTTAAAAAAAACATGTATCTTCAAAATCAGATAGAATTTTATTTATATTTTATATTGTATGTGAATTCTAAAGAAGGGTTATAACTTAAAATTAAAAATTATGCATCTTGTTTCATGTTTAGAAATATCCGCGAAGTATCCACATATTTTATTAATTATCGGATACGGATGATGTGCATCCGATACGTATCATCGAATATCCGATGAGTATCGTATCCGATACGGATACGTCGACCTTGACGAAGTATCCGTACTTCATAGATTAGCATTGTACCAAAAGGCTTTAGCCCCTCAAATTCGGTTCACGATGCACCCAAAAAACCTAATTGAAAACAAAGTCTTCAATACTCCATAGCTGGTCCCCAGTGGATCACGTTGCATCAGCCACCAAATTTTGTTGGGAAATTTGGAGGCCGGTCCCCCTACATGGACTTGTTTGGATTTAAGTCCGCCAATGAAACTTATTTGTTATGAAATCCGTTTTTTGTCAATTTTACTATGTTATCCCTTTCTTTTAGAAGTAAGATAAAACTAAAAATTAAAAACTCCTAAATCTTAGGAATTTGACCAACATTAAAGTATTTTCTCTCTCATATCTATCTATATCCTTGTATAGGTTAAGACTAACTTTAAAATTATTCCTCTCTCTTATCTATCTATCTATCTATCTATATCCATATATAGGTTAGGTATGTGTATATATATATATAT
>JAHQCQ010003291.1:3079-17870 GCA_023539305.1 Ilex asprella | reverse complement strand
ATCATATGACAATTCCAATAACCAATTACGAAAAATACAAGAGATCAGAATAACATCATTTTATTACTCAACACAAAGCACTATAGTTTCGAAATCAATAATAAAGGAAGAATTTAAGAAGAAAATCCATCACTCTCCAAAAACTAGGGTTTTAAAACAAGAAAAGAGATTTCATAGGTATTCAACCCTAACTTTGTTTAAAACATGTAATATTTGCCAAAAAGACTAAGAGGTGATGATTTCATATCATATATATATAATTTATAAGCAAAACATACATATATAACTACCATAACCTCAATGAACAAAAATGAAGAAAACCCCTACCTTGAATCAAAATTCCAAGTAAGAACCCAAGCTCAAGTGACCTCCTTCTTCCCTTTTCTTTCTCCTTTAATCTTTCTCTAAGATTCCAAGAGGTGTGGGGTGACAGTGGAGTGAAAGAAATGAGAAAAAATTGGATGAAATAGTGTTATAAGGTTAGCAAAATCCTGATTTTTACTGTTCACAGGCTGTTTGAGTTTTCTCCAAAATTACAGTTTTGTCATTAAGAATCTCCAATTTGATCCATATGACTATCCTAAAGTTTTTCGCCGTTCCAGATTCATTTTTAATGTTATTTTTACTTAAAAACATTTATTTTTATAATTTATCTCAAAACTAAAATACATTTACACTCAAAACACTAAAATTACTATTTTATTCCTTCGAACCGCTATATGTGCTAAACGGTTATTCCAATTTTTTTCGGATTTTTCAGGTTCAATGATAATATTATTTTGACCTAAAAAAATTAAACACCTCCAAAAATTATTTTAAACACCTTCAAAAATTAAATTTCACAATTAATTTGTCTCTCTAGTATTTATTTCAATGATAATATTATTTTAAACACCTCCAAAAATTAAATTTCACAATCAAATTGTCTCTCTAGTATTTATTCCTACTATTACAACTTATAGGGTTCATGCATACCTCATCACCTATGTTAGTATTTCAAAAATAATTACTTGCTCTATAAAGATAAGAGTGTGGGGGTTTACGGTTTATCACACGTTTACCCGTTTAAATAAAGTTAATACAATAATAAATTAATAATTACTTTGAAAAAGAAGAGATGGAAAACACTTCAAAGATAAAGACAAACCAATGTCTTTTGTTTTTGTCCCACATTGAAAAATGAGAGGAGAGGAGAATGGTTGAGTTGCCTATAAAAAGACAATGACCTCTTACATTTTTTTTAAGCCTTCAAGTCTAATTTTTTATGAGATTTGGCTAAAAAAATTTATTTTTTGAGGTAAGTACACTTAGGAGTAAAAAAAAAGTGGAGTATTAATATTTATTGATATAATTATTTTAAAATTAAATGGGTTAAACGAGTTGTGTCGTGTTACTCGTTTATTAAATGGGTCGTGTTCGTGTTGAAAATTTTCACCCGTTTATTAAATGTGTCGTATATCAGTTTATGTATTTTTCACCCGTCACCCATTTAACCCGACACGTAATCGTTTAACCTGACACGTTTGACATCCCTAGGTAAAATTGATCTAAGACCCCAGTTCATGTTGTGGTGGTTGTGTGTAGGGGTGTCAAACGTGTCGGGTTGAGTCATTTCGTGTCAGGTTTGTTTTGGGTTTGTGTCAAAAATTTTTAAACCCAAACTTGACATGTTTAACAATCGTGTCGAAATGTGTAAACATAACTTGACCTGGCTATTAAACGTGTTACCCGAACCTGAATTGTTTAACACGTTTAATAAACAGGTCATTTTTGAGTTAACACAACACGACATGTTAACCTGCTTAACCTGTTTAACCCACATATCAAATTATATTTGTTTAACAACTTTTAAAAAATCAAAAGATTTTATTGAATAAAATTTAAAGAATTACAAGAAGTAAAAGGAAACCAATTCCTAACGTCCATTTCCAATTAAATGGCTTTAATCCATCAAAAAAATGAAAAAAAAAAACCAAAAATTTATTCTATGGGCACTAAAAACATGAACAAAAAACCTGTATGTTTTATTTTTTTGTTTTTTATATATTTGGATAAATGGGTTAAACGGGTAAAAAATGAGTAGGTCGGGTTTGGATCGAATTATATTAACCTGTATAAAATATATGGGTTAATCAGGTCAAAATAGGGTTGACTTGATTTCGACATGAATTCAACCTGTTTTTTTTTGTGTTTATACGTGTTGACTCGTTTTTATCCATTGACCCATTTAATTTCGTGTTCGACTCATTTTTTTCGTGTTCGGTTCATGTCGTGTTAACGTATTGTGTCGAAAATTGATAGTCCTAGTTGTGTGTGTTTGTGGAGGTGAAAATGAAGATGGAGGTGGTGGACCGGTGATAGAGTTACTCTATTACCAATAAGGGTGCAATTTGGGTTGGGCAACCCGATTTAACTTGAAAAAATTAGGACTTTGGCTAGGGTTTTTAATACTTGGGTTGAGTTTGGGTCAAAAAACTCCAACCCGAATTCAATTTGAGTCGGATTCAGGTTGAGACATCCCAAACTCGACAAATTAAAAAAAAATTATATATATAAAGCATTAGCACTTTTTTTTCATTTTTACTCCATTGTCCCCTGTTTCTTGTTATTTGTTACTTTGTTATGTGTGATTAGTGGTGGCATGATGTTTTAAGTTTAATATTTTTATGGGTCTAATTTCTATGTTTTCTAGGATTGTGCTTTGAGATCACTAATTTTTTGGTGTGAAAACAGATGATCAATAATCGTGCACTGTTATGAATGAAATATATGGATTATTTTATGAATTTGTAATTATTCTTCCATCTCTGTATCTCTTGTAGTGAACCCGAATTCAACCCAAGCCTACCCGAATTAAACTCAGGCAACGTTGGGGTTGAGTTCCTCAACCTGAGGTAGGGTTAGAGTTGAAGATTATATACTTAGGGTTGGACTAGAGTTAACTGTCTAACTCGTCAACCCGCCCTAGTTGAACCCCTAGTTACTAGAGGTGGTGCTCTGTGTATAAGAGAGAGAGAGAGACAGAGATAAAAGGAGGAGGAGATGGTGGTGGTGATTTTTAGGGAAATATGGTGGTGGTTCCATGGTGTGGAGGCGACGGTGGGTGGTTAATTCAACATTTAATTTTAGTTTAAATGTAAATGTGAAATATAACATTTAATTAAAAAAAATTGTTTATATATGAAATAGAAAATAAAGAAATGATAAACGAGCGATGAGATAATTTTTTGGGGTAAGAAAATATATTTGGAGGGTATTTTAGGACTTAATATAGAAAATATATTTGGAGGGTATTTTTGGTATTTTAAAACTTAATATTGACAACATCAGCTTTGACTGTTAACCATTCTAACGTCTGTTAGTTAGGAGAAATTTTTGCATGGGTTATACACACCACGTGGCAGGCCCACATGGTGTGCAAAACCAATGAAAATGTGTCATTTCATCCTTATGTCAGAAGAGGTCATGTCATCAAATAGTCTTAATAGAAGTTAACAAACGTTAACTGTGCAAAGTGAAAAAAACATTTGCCAGCCCAAGTGTGCAGAGTCTTGAAACCTTCATCATTAATTTCAAATTTTAAAATGAATTGTTAAAGAATGCATTGAAATTGTTTACTCCATTTCCACAGAGCAAGCACACCACACTGCTCTTTTTATTCTCTGGTTTTCTCTCTTCATCTACATCAACGATTTTTTTTCTCTTTAAACTAGAGTACATCTGTATCAACTAATTCATCCGTATGAAATTGGTTTCAAAGAGAGCAATTTTCGGCCAAACAGGTAAACTTTTACTCTACTTTTGCAATTTTGTTTTGCAGGTGTTCAATTGGTGAAAGATTTTGTGTGCACTATTTATTAATTCTGGGATCAATTTTGACTGTTCTTCACTCTTGTCTTCCATTTTTTTTTTTGGTCTTATTTGTATGCTGCCCACATGTTTGATGATTTGCTCCAATGAAAATCTGATATTTGTATGTCATGAACTATACATTCAATTAGAAAATTAATTTGAAGTTGCATATATGGAAATTTGGTGAAGAGCATGTTAAATCCTTTACTAATATGGCTCACATATAGACTAAGATAGCCATATATTTATAGATTTGTTCAAGGGCATATCAATATAATTCTTTTTGTGAAAATATATAATTCTTTTGGTCAAGAGATGTTGATATAAGGAAATTTTTATAGTAAACTAACAGTCATGGAGGTTAAATGGCACTCTGCCAAGTGATTTGGAGTGGACCGTGTGGTGGTGGTTTGGTGTCCATTCCTTACATTCCTGCTTCTCTACCCTAGTGTTCATAAATCTGATCTACTTTTTCCCATTTTCAATTATCCCTTCTTCGATTATTAGAATTTTTTTATGAACTATTCAGTCCAAGTACATTACATGAAATTCTCAATAACATTCATTTTGTTGCAGAAATATGAACAATGTAAAGTGCTACTCCCGTAAAGACCTAGTTGATTGGCAATGAAGCTGCGGAGAAGGGCTGCCATTAAAATAACAGAGTCTAAGTGTCTACATCGAATGCATTTGGCAGAGGCTGATTCCATATAATGTGGAGGCTGATTCCACATCCGTTGGCCATCCAATTGGAAATATTCAAAATATATGGACATAAGATAATGCAAGAATTTTAGCTAAGGCTAGGATGATCCAAGGATTATTGAAAATGGTGGTCAACACAAGTGTGGTAGTAATTGTATTAGTTGTGATAGATGACTATAATTTTGTTTACAGAATGATGGAAAAACTGTGTTTTATAGTTATGCTTTATATAATGAGGTTTGAACACCTTTTTTATCACTAATTAATTTCTAGAGCACCACCTGTTCCTCCTTGTTTGAGATTCCTTTTATTTGCTAGAACTTTGCGTGTCATATTCCACCATTATCTATAAGCTGTTGAGTCCATTTACTTATTTTAGCGACAAGTGACCCTATCTACAATCTATAATCTAAGTCACTAATGTAGAAGTCTTGAAATTTGGTGCACTCACTTTGGTAAAACTTAATAATTTTTGGGAGTTTTTTTCGCTTTTCGACAATATACCAAAAAATAGATATACAGTATTGTAGTGTATCTCTTTTTTCCTTAAGATTTATAATATAGGCCTCGAGCATAAATCTTATAGAAATGTTTGGAATAATGAAGAGAAAATATTACTGTTATTTAACTAATTTAAGGTTACTAAATATAAATGCATTCTTCTGTTCTTGAATGCCCAGCAAAGTCTTTCGAATTTGTTCATGTAAGGTACTCAAAAATACAATTTAAACAAGTAACTATAATCATTATTTAACTAAACAAATAGTTCAATAATTTAAAACATAAACTAATCTCACTTCTAATAGAGTTTCCCCCACAGTAACAAAAGTAAAGCCCATAGGGTTTCCCCAAAGCAAACAAAAAGCAAAATAGAGGAAACTACAGTATGATTCAACTATGCATTGTATAATAATGAAAAAAAGTTTAAACTTGTAAAGCTTGTGATCCAGTAGAGGTGCAATGTCTTCAAAGTACTCCTACAGATCACCCTTAGAGTTTGCACATGATGCTTAAAACCATGGGATAGCTGTTTTCTTGAGTTGGGTTTGATGGGTCTAGAAGTTGCCCTTAGATCCAACCGATTTCTAAAGCTTTGACCCTTAAGAGAGAGAGAGCATATAAGATATTGGGAGATAGCGCTGCTCAGATCTGCTACTGGTTCCTGTAGATCGGTCACTAGTCAGCCTCCGTAGTATATGGAATTAGCCTCCACCAAATGCATTCGATGTAGACACAACATGCAACACAATGAATGTTATTGTGCAATTCATGTAATGTATTTGAACTGAATAGTTCATAAAAAATATATAATAACCGAAGAAGGGATAGTTGGAAAAGGGAAAGACTCGTGGATGCAGATGAAGAGAGTAAACTAGAGAATAAAGGAGCAGTGTGGTGTGCGTGCTCTGTGTAAAAGGAGTAAACAATTTCAATGCATTTTTTAACAAATCATTTTAAAATTTGAAATAGTAATGATGAAGGTTTCAAGACTCTGCACACTTGAGCCGGCAAATGTCTTCTCACTTTGCAGAGTTAACGTTTGTTAACTTCTGTTAAGACTATTTGATGACATGACCTCTTCTGACAAAGGGATGAAATGGCACATTTTCATTAGTTTTGCACACCACGGGGGCCAGCCACGTGGTGTGTATAACTCATGCAAAAATTTCTCGTTAGTTAGAGGGGATGTAATTGTTATAAGTTTTAAATGTTAAGGGGTTTTAGTATAATTTTTAAAATAAGAGGAGGAATTCTTGTAATAAAATCAAATATCAGGAGGTGTGAGTGTAATTTATCCTTTTATCTTGCACCGATCCAGCCGTTTTTTGGCCCGTCTTGTTTCTCCGAAAAGTAACCCACCCGTTTCGTTCTTCATTCTCAGATAAAAACCCACGCACTTTAAAGTCTAGGGTTGTCTGCTCTCTAACTCAGTCTCGGTGGTCCGCCATGGTTTGTTGTTGAACTAACCCGCAGATCTTTACTCTGCTTTTGTCAATCCAGTTCTCAATTTTCTATGCATTCTTTCTAATATTGATTTTTTTGTTTTTTTTCCTTTGTGATGCTTATTGATTGTCAAATAAAAACAGCCGCAAGGAGATTACATAGAGCTTCACAGGAAGAGACATGGCTATCGCCATGATCACTTCGAGCGCAAGCGCAAGAAGGAGGCTCGTGAAGGTCATAAGCGTTCCCAAATTGCACAAAAGGTCCAATTTCTTCACACACTTTTCTCCCTTCCCACTCCCTCTCTCCATTTCTCTATGCATATATATATGCTGTTTAGAGTTTGAATCTATGTTCAATTTGAATGGAACAGGCATTGGGTATCAAGGGTAAGATGTTTGCTAAGAAACGTTATGCCGAGAAGGCTCAAATGAAGAAAACGTGAGCTCTCTCTCTCTCTCTCTCTCATGCTTTGGTTACATAGTGTCTTCGGTTAGCTATTGTTATGTAATATTTTGCTATACTTGTGTGGAGAACGGGAAAGAAAGTAGAAATGCTGCTTCTCCTATTTACATTAATATATGTTTGTGCCCTTTAGCATAAACAAATCGGAGTTTGAATGCTGATTCTCTCGAAAAGTAAGCCAGCGATATTTATGTTCTCTCGAGAGCTTTCATAGGTTCCTAGACCAGCATACCCAATGACCTTTTTTTTGTTAATATGTAAATGCTGATCAACCAGGCATGTGTTTGTACCTTGTTAATTTATAGGTTGAAGAGTTGTTTGGACCAAATTCTACATTTTTATGTAAAGAGACGACGAATGACACCTGTCCATTGAACAAAGTTAAAAAAAAATTGCTATGTGGCATTCATTTTATTTAAGGTGAATATGTAGCCAGTCGATGTGGCATGTTCAAATTCAAGAGTTCAAGAGCAGCAGATGAGAGGGATAAAAATGATTATCTTTGAATTTTTAAAATTTGCAATTATCAGCATCAAATGAGTTCTAGGAATTCGAAAGGAGCAGTAGAGACAAGGAAGAAATTGGAGAGGAAATTGCCTTAAAAAGGCTAGAGCAACCGTAGATGGAAGATGCCAGTAAAAGGGGCATTAACTATAAGAAGAAGCCACGATCAAACCCATTGAAGATCCATGAGTTGGACATTTTAGGAATAGTTTTAGTCTAGATTTAGAGATAGGATTAGTTTTAGGGACAAATTTCATTGTAACCCCAAAATCTTTTAAAAGTGTTGTTCTCTTTTGTTAATCTTTCTACTGTCACTTTACTTGTTTTCATTTTGTCGATTGTGATCATTTAAGGAAGTCGAACAAGACAATTGAACCCAACAACAAGTAGTTGCCAATGTTCTCTCTAAAAAATGGATTAAGTCCATCGATTGTAGAAGAAATTCTTTGTGGAGACCAACAAGAGCTCTAGAATCTAGGAAGCACGGATACTCCTCCAAAATTCGACGTGGCGGTGGCGAACACGTGTTCAATACAGATACGCGTTGGACATTGCCGAACACGTGTCCGACACTTCCACAAGTGTCCTGAATCGTGATCAAGCTGGTTTTGTGGACGGATACGGGTTGATACAGTTACAGATCTTTATTGAAATCCAAAAATAAAAGGGGGGTAGAAGACGTTACAGACCTGAGATCAGCCGCAGATGTCATCTTCTTCTACTTATTCAACTCACCACAGACTTGAGATTAGACATGGGTACTTTGGGATTCTTCTTCTTGATGCTTCTGGAGGCTTGATGTCATCAGATCTCTTATAGATTGGCTTGGTGTGATCGGCTCTCTCTTTATGCGATTGGGTGTGATCGGCTTGCCCTAGATGCGCGCAACATTTTTCTCTCTCTCTATGCTATTGGTGTGCCCTAGATGCTTGCAGCATCGCACACACACTCTCTCTCTTCGTTTTGGTGGTCTGGTGTCCCCCGAACAATTAGACATCTTAAATTTAATATTAACTCATTTGTCTAGTTATAAAATATTAATTAATTCGACAATTTTATTGTTAATGTTATTATATATATATATAATATTATATTATTTTATTTAGTCGTATTCTCACTATACCTGTGTCTTATATTTTAAAATTTTGTCGTGTCCCCGTGTCCGTATCTGAATTTCCTAGTCTAGAAGTTTAAGAGGGAGGGATTTGGTTGTGAGAGGTTCTTGGGTTTAATTTTTATTCTCTTTTTGGTCTCTGCTTTTTTTTTTAATTATCACTATTTTGATTTGGTTGAGACGGACAATTTTCAAACTTTCAATAGTCGCTAAGATTTTCATGACAATTTTACACCTGTTTTTATCTGTGAGATAATGTCCTTTGTTAGGTCATCAATCAAAGAGCTTAGGTAGTTCAGAATATCAGAGTATAGCATTACTATTTTTTGTTATTTTGTTGACGTGATGCTGGAGATAAATATGTTGGTGGCTGATACATTGAAAACTAAGATAAGTCGCATGGTGATGTACCTTCAGGGCTAGATGCCATTGCTTAAACATTTTCTTCTTCATTGTATGTTAGAAGTAATTGGTAAAACATGTTGACAACTATGGACTTAGAGATTCCAAGGTGAAATTTAAGGAGATAAACATAATGGAACAGGAAATATCCATCAAAAGCTGAACGGAGTTACGTCATATTGATTGCTGCTATCCCCTTTGTAAGAAAAAGTCCATGACCAAATCAAAAGGCGGAAGTACATTAGAGTTCTCTCTCCTAAGAAAAATAAAAATTGAACTATTCTACACGTTCAGAAGATGTTAAAGATTGGAAAAATGACAAAAGTCTTTTGGCATAGGTGTGGGGAACTTGTGTGGCTCCATCTATTGTGTTGATGTGCAATGATAAAGTTCATAGAAATTATATCATATGCCTTCAATTACAGCAGGAAGGAATTATGATATGCCTAACATTATATGCGTTATTTTTTTGTTCCTACGTGATTTTAGCCTTCTATTACCATTTCTTTAGATTGAGAATTTCTTACATATCTTACGGAGCATGGTTTTTTCTTTTTTCTTATAGCAGTTATGGTATTTACACCCCTAGCCTTCTTTCACGCCTACTGCTTTTCTTTTTGAAGCTGGGGTAGGAGAGAGAGATAATTCAGTAAGGAACTGAGGACCATTATAACAAGGCAAAGTTAACTGTGGTTACCATTGTGAAAACAGTTTATTATGTATGCTTGAAATGTTCTCAATACTTCTACATCTACATCTACACCTACACATGCATACATTTAGATTAAAGTATCTGTGTGTGTAGCTTAAATAAGCAATAAAAGGTACATGTGCTTTATAGTTGTTTTTTCAAGTATGTTTTATTCAGATTTATGTATGCGTAAGGAGCCCATTATCTTTTGTTTGTTCATTTTATGATTATTGTATTTATATCTGTATTTTTCTGTGGCCACTTAATGTTTAGAGGATGTATTGTGGTTGAGGTTTGATTCTAGATTTTATTTATACTCTGTTGCCAGATTGTCTATGCACGAAGAATCATCAACAAGACGTAAGGTTGATGACGAAGTTCATGAAGGAGCTGTTCCTGCCTACCTTCTTGATCGTGAAACAACTACTCGGGCAAAGGTATGGCTACTTAATTGATTGGATTGCTTTTGCTGCTGCTCTTTTTTATGCATAGTTGTGAGTACAAATTATTGTTGACCATATACTTCAACTTATTTGACTTTTTTCTTTTTGGGTTCTTAGCAACACCATTAAGCAGAAGAGGAAGGAGAAAGCTGGCAAATGGGAGGTACGTCTACCCAAGGTACAGTTACTTAAACTTTTTCATAATATAGCTTTATGATGTTTGCTTCTTTCATTATCCTGCATGGCTTTTGTTTATTACTTAGTAATGCTTGTTGGATCCTGCAAGGCCGTCTAGCACTGGAAAAAGGCACAGTGTGCTATTGTAGCTGGTGTTTAGAAGTTTTTACTTGGATAAAGGAGGAAACTGTCAGATTTAGTAAATACTGGTACAACTCAACCATGCACACAACATAGTTCAAGCAACCACGCCTGCATTTAATAGTTTTACTGTGGGAAAATTTTGCTTTTCACCTCTCTAGTTCAGGGTCAGAGATACGTAAGTTATTCCAATTTTCTCAGCTTGGTTCCCAGACTTGACAGTAAAGCAATTGTCGCTCAATTGTTAACACCGATCAATGAAATTGTTAACAAAGTCGATGTAGCCCAATCATGGTTATCAAAATTTTGATCCGGATCGTTGGATCCTAAGCTCTACTATTTGCAAATCGACCTGAGTCTCTTGAAAATTCTTAGGTCATAAAATTTAAATGGATCCTGAACCAGGTCATGGTAGGATTTTAGGATCATGATCCCAATTACGATTTTATTGATCCAGGTGGTTGGGTTTATTTGTTAGGCGTATTCACCGACACCTCCTCAAACTGCGTCCGACAAGCGGGTCTATATCCCAAGAGTCTTTGATCTTAGCTTCTTGGGACAAATGCCATTGTTTTGGCTTGATTCAAACCATCTATTTTGAGCCACAGCTTATGACAAAGATTTAGACAAAACCGAGCTTGGATGGAGTTGAACAAGATTTGGCGAACGAATACAAAGGTTAAAGGCTTTATTATTGAGAAAATCAAAGGAGGTTATTCATTTTGTCCTCTCAAAGCTATAGTTTCCCTTTGTTAGAAAAAGCTTTCTTCATTCTTTTGTCTCTCTCATTGAAGGGTAGAAATAATAGTTGGTTTTGTTTTCTTCATGCCATTTTTATTGTCCTTTTTTTTGTTGTGGGATATCAAATAGTCAAATTGTTTACTACACAGTCTCGAGTTTTCCAGTCTCCCCTTTGTCTTCACCTTTCTTATAGTTAATATCAAAATATTCCAATTCTTCTACCTCTCTTCACAAAATCCGACTAGATGAACAACTCACTTTTGATTTTCTATGCCCTTCAATATTGAGACTGTAATTTTACAAGTTTTAATAATATTTTTTACATTCTATATGTTTGTCATGACATTATACATTTCACATATATCTCTAAGTTTTTTAATTTCTGTTTTAAGAGTTCTATGTTGTTACATATATTTTTAGTCCCATTTCTTCGGTTTGTAGGATTTTATGACTCTCGGTCCAATCCTAATATCCCGATCATTTATCAATCAGATACAGGATCTCGATATTAAAAAGCTTGAGCCCAATTGATAACACATGGTCAACTTTTTGCTACTTGACGATTGTAAAACTTGGTAAATGAGAGCTGTTTCAACTTTACAGGTCAGGCCTGTGGCCGAAGATGAAATGTTTAGAGTAATCAGATCTGGTAAACGGAAAAGTAAGTATTCCGTACACTGTCTTCTTTTGCAAGTTTTGTTACCTATTTCAGCACGAATGATGTGGTAGTTGTTTACTCATTTATGCCCCATTCCCCTTTACAGCGAAGCAGTGGAAGAGGATAGTCACCAAAGTCACATTTGTTGGACCAAGCTTCACGAGAAAACCTCCTAAGTATGAGCGTTTCATCCGTCCCACAGGGTTGCGCTTCACCAAAGCTCATGTGACACACCCTGAACTCAAATGCACTTTTAATCTTGAGATCATAGGCGTGAAGAAAAATCCAAATGGTCAAATGTATACCTCTCTTGGTGTTGTGACCCAAGGAACCGTTATCGAGGTAAATGCTGCTTATTTTGGTTATGTTCTGGCTTGAATTCAACCTAGTTGTTGTCTTAATTCATTCAGATTTCTGTCCTTGATATCAGGTGAATGTCAGTGAACTTGGTCTTGTCACACCTGCTGGAAAAGTTGTATGGGGTAAGATTTTCCTTTTCTGTTTCCTCTTGAATAAATGTTATTCTTTCTCCTTCTGTCATATATTTTTAATTTTATTTGCTTATACGTGGTGGATGCAGGAAAGTATGCTCAGGTGACAAATAATCCTGAGAATGATGGTTGTATTAATGCTGTTCTCCTTGTCTAGAAGTATTAGGCAGCAGCCTGCAGAAAAGGTTCACTATTGGTCGGCAATAGTGAAGACACAAATTACTCTGTCCAAGTTTTCTCTAGAGATAATTTTCCCCTCTGCATGTAGGTACCAGTTTTCTTGTATCCTTGAATCAAGTTAAAAAATCGACTGTACTGTAAGAAAATTGTGTGGGCTTTTTTATTTTGTATGGAGAAGCAAATTGGTACGTGGCCTTTTATATCATAGGGGTTGTGCACCAGGTTAGGTGGTCAGAGCTCTGTTCACAATTTTGACTAAAATTAATAGAGCATTAGGAGATTAGGACTTTGTAAAAATTTTGACATGTTGCAGTGGTAGTGGTAGTGGTAGTGGTAGTGAGCACAAGGGAGGTTGTCTTCGCCAATGGGCATTGTCCTAAGTTGCTTGGAGACAATATCAACGTTGTTTGCTGTACTTTTGCTGCTTAAAACCGTGGATTGAAATCTTTTGAACGCCTCTTGATAATCCCTGCTGATTTCATTAAATTAAAGGCTAGGTTATAACTGTGCATAAAAGACAGATTCATCCCCCATCTTCGATAGGAAAAAAAAAATAGGACACTCTTTTTTGACTTTCCTCCTCTCTTTTATTCCCCTGAATACTTTTCCATTGTAGATTTTCCAAGAATTCATGTCCTCACTTTACTAAACTCGTTAATTGAAGTTTACTAATTCACGAATTCAAGTTTAATTTTGTTGTCTATATTTGTTTAGGAGTTTTAATCAAACTTACTTAACACCAATCTTTTACTTTTTGGAGATGGATATGTATCAAACTTGAATAATACTTAATTTGTGATTGTTATTTTGAGATCTTAAAAATCGATGTGTTCTCCTCAGTAAATAAATCGAGGAAATAGCGAGTGCACCCATGAAGATATCTGCATTAAATATCTAAAAGGAAGACAATTCAGCAATTAATAAAAATATATATATATATATGAAAACTAAGATAGATAGACGATCAACATATATTTTTTTTGGTATATATATATATATATATTGTAAGTGTTTGGCTTTGACCAAAAAAAAAAGATAGATAGACGATCAACATGTGCTTGGTGACCATCATTTAAATCCCATAAATTGTGGCCTAAGCATCAAGTTTTTGGACTCTTATTTAGACCTTCCAAACTTGGCCACAGACTACAAGTAAACCAGCAAAGGCCCCATCCGGCAGTCTATTCTACATACAGCCCATAGACAAAATGACTACAATCTTCCCTAAATTAAATATCATCAGCTGTAGCCCTGAATTACACCCAATTCTCATTTTGTCCTTTCTGTCGAATTTTTCTTTCTTGGGCCTATTTCACCCAGCATCACATCAATTTATAAAGCTTCCTAATGTTACCTGCAATGAAACATAAATGTTACAATATTTTCCTCCTCACAAACAAATAAGAATGGTAAGAAGTCTATAAATTGCCTCATTGGAAAAGATTTAGGCTCAGGTGGATATATTATGATGCCAGCAGGTAGTCTACAGGCAACCTCTTGGGCTACTACCCTTTTCAGTTTTGGGGGTTGTGGAAGGGGTGGGTGGTCAGGGATCCCTTTAGTAGCCTGTGCTGCCTTCAAACCCAAAGAGGGAAAAACAAAGTTCCTCGTCGATAATCTATGATGCTATATCCAACGTTGAAGGAATTCATACTATATATGAAGATAAATACAGAAATACCACTAATGAAGCGAAATTAATTGAGCCCAGGATTATGCTGCACGTGAAGAAAGATATAAACATATTACCAGTCAAGCAAAATCAATTAAACCCAGTTTTTAAAGTCCAAGCTAGAAAGAAAGATTGATTCATACATACATATGTATATATTGATTGCTTTTGACATATCTGTGATTAGATGATTATAAATAAGAACTTGGGAAAACTTTTACATGTCAGTCAAACTACACCAAATGAGAACCGCAAGCGAAGTCCAATATCTAAACCATGGCGCCAAGGGGGAGAAAAAATGACATTTTGCAAGAAACAAAAAGAGAAAACAGCATACTCAAAAGATGATGTCCACGTGATATCATGGCGTGGAACAAACAAAAGGACATGTAAATAGAGAAGCAGACAAACCTGCACAGGTGTTGCTGCAATTAATGGGCCAATCAGAGGACCACCAAAAACATTGAAATCTGAATCAGCAAAAGTAACTAGCAAATTGCAACTTTCCTGCACTTGGCCGTCCTCTTTACGAGAGTAGCGGCCAGAGATTTTAACCATATCAAATGCTCCCTGCAAGAGTAGCACATGTAAAGAGCTTGAGACAGGTCATA
>JAHQCQ010003290.1:0-17886 GCA_023539305.1 Ilex asprella | reverse complement strand
AGGTCTCATGTATGATTACGCTGAAGAGCGTCCATCTCCGTCTGCATGGCAAGAACCCACTGGGGCTCCCGCATAGCCTCTGAAACAGAACGAGGAACTGGTGTATCTGACAAGGCCATGCTATAAGCTCGAAATGTAGGAGATAGATCACCATAAGAAATATAAGCAGAGATCGGATATAAAATTCTGGCGGTCCAACCATAACGATCAACTGGACGGCGATCACGCCGCGGATAACGACGCCCTAAATCATCATCCCCCACAGACAATGTCTCATCAGATAAACTAACTGGCTCAGTACCTGCAATCTCATCAGTACTAACAACAGGTGCATCAATATGCTCAACGAATGGAGACGGATTACCTGTATCGCCTGAGGTAGAGGGGACATCAGCAGGGGGATGAGAGCGAGGGCGACGAACATAAACCTGCAAAGGAAGAGAGACTGGTGACTCTGTACTGGCAGGAATGAGTGACTCTGGAGAAGGAGAGACTGATAACTCTGGAGAGACTGTGACCAATGGCTCTGGCTCCTGTGGTAATGGAAAATCAAAGGGAGTATCATCAACTAGAGGGGCAGACACAGGATTAGAAGAAAAATAGGGAATATGCTCAAGAAAGGTAACATCTAGACTGTGATACATACGTCGCCTGACAGGATCATAACACCGATACCCCTTAGACTGATGACAATAGCCCACAAAGACACAACGAATTGCTTTATCATCAAGCTTATGACGAGTAGGAGACCGATCCTGAACAAAACATGTGCAGCCAAAAACACGAGGGGTGACCGGAAAAAGTGTCCGCTCAGGGAATAAGACCTATAAGGGAGCCTTATGCTGAAGAACACGATTCGGTGTACGATTGCACAAAAAGGTAGAAATCAAAACAGCAAAATGCCAATAAGATTTTGGTACCCCCATACCTCTAAGCATACAACGTACCATTCCTATCAAACTCCTATTTTTCCTTTCAGCAACTCCATTTTGCTCAGGAGTATATGGACAAGTGAGCTGCTGAAGGATACCCTGAGAAGAAAGGTGAGACACTAAGGCATCAGACACATATTCTTTGGCATTATCCGAACGAAGAGCACGAATAATGACATCGAATTGTGTCTTAATCATCTGGAGAAATTGAGTGATGACAGGGAGTACATTAGACTTCCTATGCAAAAGGTAGACCCAAGTACAACGGGTATGGTCATCTATAAATGTCACATAATAACGAACACCTGACAGAGCAGTAACAGGGGAGGGTCCCCAAATATCAGAGTGTATTAGGTCAAATGGTTTGGGTGACTGGTGCATGCGAGGAATATAACTGGTTCGAACATGTTTTGATAGGGAACAGATAACACAGTCAAGTTTACCACTAACACAAGCTTTGCTCAAAGCAGGAAATAACATACATAAATATTTAAAATTTGTATGTCCAAAACGATCATGCCACAACTGAACAGTTTGTGACGAAAAATCATAATGACAAGTACTAGGTAAAACACTAGCATGCAAACTAGGAATAGATAAAGACAAAGCAGGTGATGAAAGTAGAGGATGAGAAACTGGTGAAACCGGAGGTGGATCACCTAGATAATACAATCCATCTCTCTCATGTCCCCTGATAATAATCTTCCTGGTACTCAGGTCCTGTAAATAACACGAATCAGATAAGAACACAACTGCACAGTGAAAATCTCTGGCTAACTGATGTACAAATAATAGATTCATGGCCAACTTTGGCGCATGAAACACCGAACGTAATGTAAAGTCATCTAGGAGACGGACTGTACCCCTACTAACAATAGGGGCATGTGTACCATCTTCTAACTGAACTTGAGTATGTAACTGCTTGTCAAAAGAGGTAAAATGATGGGCCTCACCGGTCATATGACCATTCGCACCCGAGTCCAGCATCCAAAGGGGGGACGAACTGGCGCAAGTATGAAAGGCACGAGGAATACCTGTAGTAGTCGCAGCAATAGTAGTCGAACCTCGAGAAGCCAGGACTGACATAAGTATATCCAAGCGAGAAGTGATAGCATCCATATCACTCTGCCAAGGAGGAGCAGTAGCAATAGTAGCAGGAGCAATGACTGTAGGTGGTGGTGCCTCAGCAATGCTAGCAGTACGACTGCGAGGAGGCGGCTTAAGCTCAGGATGGAGCTTCCAACAAACAGTCCTGAGATGTCCGAGTCGACCACAATAATCACACTGACGAGAATCCCCATGTCTACGCTGATGTGGGGTACTGTGACGGCGCTGGGCCAAGCGCTGTCGACTCCTATGCCCGGTGGAAGTACTAACAAATGTCTCAATGGTAGGGGTCTCAACTCCCTCAATAGAAGCCATAACAATACTAGGGCACCCGTGACAGAAAAACAACTCTAAGATAAATAGAGGGATAAAATAAGGGAGAACAATATACCTTCAGTCGAACAATAGCGACAGATAACGAAGGTCCAACAGAAAGCTCCCAAATAATCAAGTCATGGTGTCCAGAAGTCCAATAAATATAAATAAATGATCTACTCCATTAAGAGCTGATCAACAAAGAAGAGGATGCGACAATCACCAACAGTGGGCTGGATTGCTAGAAGACAATCACCAAGCTGGGTTGGTTTCATATACTAGTCGGTGGGCACAGTTAGGCGGTAGGAAAATCTCAAAAAGGAAAATCTCCAACTCGGTGGATATACGATTCCTATTCGCGGCGGTGTGTACAGAGGCAGTCGGGTTCTACTGGGATATGCTCTGGGTTCATGTTGGCGGTGACCGTGGCCTGGGCAGTCGCTGGCGTTGGCTGGGCAGTCGGTTTTCTGGTTTGTGACGGTTTTCTGATTTCTGATTTGGCTGGGCAGTCGGTGGATGGCAGCGGCTGGGCAGTCGGTGGCTTTGGAGTTTGTGGCTGTCGGTGCTTGGCTGTATTGGTTATGGGCAGTCGGTGGCTTTATGAAGAAGCAGGCGTTCGGTGTTATGTTGATTTGCTTGTTGCTGTTGTCGGTCGGTTTGCTTCTTGATGTCACTGGATGGTTGGTTGGGGCTGCTGGAGTGTCGACTGCGTTTGTGTACTGGGATGCTGCTGTCGGTTTCGATTGTGTGTTGGGTGTAGGCAGTCAGTGTGGGCAATCGGTGGATGGCAGCGGGCGTTGGCTGTGTCTTGCGTTTCGTCGGTTGTGATGTTTGGCGGCGGTAAGGTTAGGGTTAGGATTTTTTTAGCTCTGATATCAACTTGAAATTGATGTAAGTGAAAGGGATACAAACTAAGTGTAGAGCCCCAGTATTTATAATCAAACAATGAAGGATAAAAAGGTAAAACAAAGGTAAAATAAATAATTGGAAAAACCCTAATAACCTAGGTTATATCTCCAACAAAAACACATAAGGCAGTGATTACCAATTGCATTGTCATTGCTAGGGAAAAGATGGATGGACAAACTTATTGTCCATGACTGTAGGCTTGGCCAGGTTTTTTGAGGATCAAGGTCTTCTTCTTGTATATATTTGGTGTGTGTGATCGTAATACATGCACCTCCAGGCTCCAGCCTTTTGACATTCCCCAGAATGCTACTAAAAGGTCATGATTTCGAAATTAGAAACTCTAGAGAAATGAAAGTACCTCAAATAATGACTCCCCCAACCGGGTAGCCCTAACGAAATGTAAGAGCCCTCATCAAACAACTTGAGTTCAAAACTTAATAATTCCCTTGATGTTAGATTATGAAAATTTTATATTAGACACCTCCGTCGCAATAATAATAATAATAATAATTCTTCATCGTGAAGCATATCCAATGGAAAAAATTTCATACTCATTCACATCACGTAGTGGGCCCAGAGGATTTATTAATAAGTGACAATTATTTATTAATAATAATTTATTAATGTGTGTACATCATCTACTACTATCATGTAGTGTATATAAATCGCTAACAATTTTCTCTTACCGTTCAAACTGTTACCTAGGTCATGTTATTTAAACTTAATTTACGTACTTAATTCAAAGACATAATTAATTACTGTTCTTAGATAAGTTGTGAATCTCAACATGAAATGAGACTACTTTCTCATCCAATAACTATAATTAGATTCTAAATTAAGTAGATAGTATTTTTGTTTGAATACTAGCGTGACACAAATTTGAATCTTGACAATTTTTTAGGATCATGTCATGAAAAATTTATCCTCATGAATATCCTAATTCCGACATGGATAGTCTATTTTTGACTAAACCGTGAAGAAAATTAGTCGAAACATACGTAAGTTAATTCAGACACTCCTGACCATTTAAAAAAAGAGAGAGATTTTAAGTTTAATTTTACAAATTTTTTAAGGATGTCAATATAGTAATGTTTTTTTTCAAAGAAATACCCCTAAACACTCATTACCTTTCCCTTCTCTCCAAAGTCCAAAATATAGTAATTTTCTCTCTCTAGCCCCATTCTCTATTTATTTTCTCTAAACTTACCTTCCCTGCTCCAAATTCACTTATCTCAACCTAGTCAATCCCTAATAATCAACAATAATCCATGATTACCCAACAACCCCTCTCTCGGTTCTCTGCTCGGGCCGAGTTGTTCAACTACGCTTCTCGGATTTTCGACTCCAGATCTGGTCCACCTTTCAATCCCCTCCTCTGTGCTTCCAAAATCTATGAGCAGTCTCAATCCTTCGATTCTCTTTCAGGCAAGTTCATCTTACTTTGTGTGTTACAGTTATGTGCATGTGTGTATGAGACAGATTTTGGGTATCTTGAAATGGGTTTTACTTTGGTATGGTTTTCTGCCTGGAAATGATAAATGGACTTGTGTCAGTTTGCCTTACTTGGGATCCAAAATTGCATTAGAAAAACTTTGGAGTATACTTGTTAATTGTGATATTAGTTTAGTAAAACCTTGGAAGTTTTGAGAATTATTTATTTAGAATGTTTTGCATACCAAGTTAGAGGCATTTTTGTATAGGTGTGTATAGACTTCATGTGGAATTTGATTTTCTTTCATCTTTGCTATGAACATGAAAGTGAACAAATGGCAAAGAACATGGTTTCTTCGTTGTGTTTAATTATCTCACCATTATACCTGCAACGGTTGCAATTACCTAGATGTCTAGTATCCTTTGATAGATTCAAACCTTCAAAACTTTTTTGTGGATTCAATGTATTAGCATTCAGTTTTTCATGGTACATCCAGATGTTGGGTTAGTGCCCCTTGTAGTGGAAACATTTTGTTGTGAGAAGTTAATTTAGATAGTTGAATTTGACATTAACCCCCCAACCAAGAGGTAATGTATATGTTTTTGATATTGCCAAGTAGAGAGAGATGTGCCCTTTCCCATTTTCCTTATTGTCTCCATTCTGATATAGACACAATTTCCTGAAAACAAGTCAAAGCACACATGAGAAAACTCTCCTCCTCCCCCAGGACCAGGAGAGAAGAAAGGATTTCTATTTCACTCACCATTTGTAACCACCAGATTCAAAGTCAACCAATTCAAATCTTCTTTCTTCTGCCTTGGAAAGCAATGAGAATGATTTGATTTGAAATAGGTAGTCACCTGGTGGAACCTCTCTCAGGGTTCTTAAAACTACTGCACAAAGTCAAAAAGTTTGATTCTTTAAACTTATTGCATATCACTGTTTTATATAAACTTCATTGTAGATAATATCTTCTTAAAACATTCTGATAAAATACGAAAAAAAAAAGAATGAAAAGAAAAAATATATGAGATGAATTCACAATGAAAAATAAACACTAACCTCAGATTTCCAACATTGCTGAGACTTTGACATCTAGTCTTTAATTTGATTTCAAATGCATGATAGAAACACATAAGGCAGAGTGATTACCAACTGCATCGTCATTGCTAGGGGAATGATGGACAGACTTATCGTCCATGACTGTAGGCTTGGCTAGGTTTTTTGAGGATCAAGGTCTTCTTCTAGTATATATTTGGCGTGTGTGATCCTAATACATGCACCTCCAGGCTCTAGCCTTTTGGCATTCCCCCGAATGCTACTAAAAGTTCATGATTTCAAAATTAGAAACTCTTGAGAAATGAAAGGACCCCAAATAATGACTCCCCCAACCGGGTAACCCTAACGAAATGTAATAGCCCTCATCAAACAACTTGAGTTCAAAACTAATAATTCCCTTGATGTTAGATTATGAAAATTTTATCATAGACACCTCCGTTGCAATAATAATAATTCGTCGTGAAGTATATCTAATGGAAAATTTTTCATACTTATTCACATCACATAGTGGCCCCAGAGGATTTATTAATAAGTGACAATTATTTATTAAAAATGTATAATAATTTGTTAATGTGTGTACATCATCTACTGCTATCATGTAGTGTATATAACTCGCTAACAATTTTCACTAATCGATCAACCTGTTTCCTGGGTCTTGTTATTTAAATTTAATTTAAGTACTTAATTCAAAGACCTAATTAATTACTGTTCTTAGATAAGTTGTGAATCTCAACATCAAATGAGACTACTTTCTCATCTAATAAATATAATTAGATTCTAAATTAAGTAGATAGTATTTTTGTTTGAATAGTAGAGTGACATAAATTTAAATCTTGACAATTTTCTGGGGTCACGTCATGAAAAATTTATTTCTCATAAATATCTTAATTTTGACGTGGATAGTCTTTTTTTGACTAGACCGAGGAGAAGATTAGTCGAAGTGTACGTAAACTAGTCCAACACTCCTGACTATTAAAAAAAAGGGAGAGAGATTTTAAGTTTAATTTTACAAATTTTTTAAGAATGTCAATATAACAATGTTTTTTTTAAAGAAATACCCCTAAACACCCATTACCTTTCCCTTCTCTCCAAAGTCCAAAACATAGTAATTTTCTCTCTCTAGCCCCATTCTCTATTTATTTTTTTTCTCTAAACTTACCTTCTCTGCTCCAAATCCACTTATCTCAACCCAGCCAAATCCTAATAATCAACAAAAATTCATGATTACCCAACAACCCCTCTGTCGGTTCTTTGCTCGGGCCGAGTTGTTTAACTACGCTTCTCGGATTTTCGGCTCCAGATCTAGTCCACCTTTCAATCTCCTTCTCTGTGAAAATCTTTGAGCAGTCTCAAAACTTCGATTGTCTTTCTGGCAAGTTCATCTTACTTTGTGTGTTACAATAATGTGCGTGGGTGTGTGAGACAGATTTTGGGTATCCTGAAATGGGCTTTGCTTTGGTATGGTTTTTTGCCTGGAAATGATAAATGGGTTTGTGTCTGTTTGCATTACTTGGGATCCAAAATTATATTAGAAAAACTTTGGAGTATAGTTGTTAATTGTGATATTAGTTTAGCAAAATCTTGGAAGTTTTGAGAATTATTTATTTAGAACGTTTTGCATACCAAGTTAAAGGCATTTTTGTATAGGTGTGTATAGACTTCATGTGGAATTTGATTTCTTTCATCTTTGCTATGAACATGAAAGTGAACAAATGGCAAAGAACATGGTTTCTTCGTTGTGTTTAAATATCTCACCATTATTCCTGCAACGGTTGCAATTACCTAGAAGATGTCTAGTATCCTTTGATAGATTCAAACCTTCAAAATGTTTTTGCTGATTCAATGGATTGACATTCAGTTTTTCATAGTACTTCCAGATGTGGGGTTAGTGCCCCTTGCAGTGGAAACATTTTGTTGTGAGAAGTTAATTTGGGGGTTCAACTTTCAACAAATCCTATTTGAGCTATTCATGTAGAATAGTTGTGTAGACTGGAGAGAGGGCCCCAATTTTGTGGGTTTTTTTTTTTTTTTTCTGGGTTCAATGGTTAGATGTGTCCAGGTTCAACAATCTGGTTCGGTTAAAGCTAGGTCATTCACGCTGGGACTAGGGTATTAACGAGAGATAAGTTCCTCATGGCCTAGCTCTAAAGAATTGTCAAGATTCGAATTCAGGGCATCTTGGTTTATAGCTCGTCCCTGTTATCACTTGAACTATCCTTCAGGGTTCAATTTTGTGGTTTTTTATTCTATCAATGGTATTACCTTTTTTTACCAAAAGAATGTTTGTGGGTTTTGCAGGTTCTTTTGGGAGCTTGAGAGGCAAAGCTCTTCCCAGTGACTATGTAGTTCCCCAATTCTTGGGAAATTTGGGAATGAAGTTGGGTTTTATCAAAGTAAAGGGAAATGTTTCCCCACCACGTGCTGTGGCTTTTAGTAGTTATATACATTCTGGACGCCCCAAGGAGATTGAAACTGGGAGGAATACTAGGTCCATGGACTTCGTGAGGGGAATTATTGAGGAAAATGGAAAGGATTTCATGGGAGGTCCTCAATATGGTCAGCATCTGGTTGAGCAAAATGCTGATATCGTCCATGTTAAGATGATTCGCAACAATACCTTTGTTACTGTAACGGATTCTAAGGGGAACAAAAAATTTGGGGCTTCGTCAGGATGCTTGTCAGAAATGAAAGGTGGACCTAAAGTTTCTCGATATGCTGCTGAAGCAACTGCAGAACATGTTGGACGTCTTGCAAGAAATACGGGATTAAAGTCAGTTGTAATGAAAGTGAATGGGTTCACCTATTTTAAGAAGAAGAAGCAAGCAATTTTGAGCTTCAGAGAGGGGTACACACATTCTCGAGGAGATCAAAATCCCATCGTTTATATTGAAGACACAACGCGACGTCCGCATAATGGCTGTCGACTCCGAAAGAAACGCCGAGTATGAATACTAGCATTCCAGATGGCATGCATGACTTATCTTGAAATGGGGATGATGCATAGACAACAATCCTTATTGGGGGATTTGAACTTTGGTGCACAAATAAATTGATGCTGGTACCTATCTTGAATCTTGGTTGGAATGCGAAGTACAGCTAGCGGCAGACGGACAGTGACAGTAGACTCTTTACCATGGTCTTTTATATGCTCATTGTTATGTTTGTTTTGAGGATGTTCATGAATTGATATTTTCCTCTTACTGTTTGTTCTATGGGTTTTTTTTTGGTTAATCTTTTCTACATTGGTAGAACTATGACTTTCACATCCCTTTGTGAAATTATAAAATTTTGTGATATTGTTTCTACTCTCCTTATTAGTTATATGATTGCATTGGTACAACAGGAAGGGACTAAACAAAATGGGACACACTTTGTAGCTTTCTGTTTTCAGTTTATGGAAGCACCTGTTAATGATGGCTGCAACAATTTACATCTTCTTGCACTTACATTGGATGGTGCATTCTTGCGATAGAACTCCATATTTTCCACGATTCAAATCGATTTCTTGACACAATTTGTGAATGCGACACAAAATCGACACGAAATTAGTAGGTTTGATTTTAGCCTTAATGGGTTCATGGGTGGATCTTAAATACCTGTCAAATAAATGGATTGACATAAATTCGATTTATACATGATACCATTTTAACACAATACAACATGACTCGTTGACAATCCTAATAACATTAAAGGACGAAGCTTTTGAGATATTGAGGCTACATAGATCAGCTCCTGGACTTGGTAAAAGCTACTAAAAATGTGTGACTAGGTTAGACCTTTGATAATGCACATCATTGGGGATGGGAGAGATGCTATTTTGTGACTCTTTTGTGGTATGGTTCTCGGAACACTCGTGAACTTCTGCCACGAACATGACAACCCTGGGATTGCATCTGAAAAGGGTAAACTAAGTACCGTTGTTGCTCAAAAACATTGGCCACCTAAAAACTCATCTGACCTGTTGGAAATCAACAATTCTATGCACCTACCAAGCTAAGGAAGGATGTGGTGAGGTAAAGCCTTAACTCTTGAAGAGTTTAGTACTGTCTCCTCATGGGAAAGTTACCGGGAAACATTCCCATCCTGTGCAGTGGTATCATCTCACATGGTTCAACCAAGTAATCCCTAGAATGAGCTTCATCCTTTGGATTGCCATCAGAAAGAAACACAGCATCAAACACCTGTATGCAGTCAAATGCTCCACACTCAGGCCACCGACTTCATCCGTTGTAGGTCTGCCCAAGAGAGCCATCAATATTCAAGTTGAATGAAAATACCAACGCCATGTTCAACAAAAGGTTTTCAATCATAAAATATTGCACAAGTTCCCGAGGCGATCAGAAAGATCTTGGCATTCGAAGTAAAAGAGGCCATTGAAGATATCACGAAGAGAGATTATCAACAGGTGTGCTTAAGTCAACTATTTCACAAGTCATTGTTGGAAAGAACATGCAAAAAAAAATTGCATCTCATATAACATTATTGCAATTTAAAAGATTCAAATTACATAGTTTTATGAAAAGGTTGATGGTAATCATCGTCTGCATCTACCATGACTGGAGCAACAACAATGAAACAACTATTGCCCAAAATGGATAAAAAAGTTGAACAAGGTAAACAACATGCTGAGATGCAGAAGCTCTCACCCTTTGTGGTCACCAAAGAGAGTTCTTTCCAGACTTTTCAGCATTGGCTGCTTTCATAATTCCAGAGACTTCATGTATTTGCAGTTTGCATTACAGTAGTGGAGTTGTTTTGGCTCAGCAAGAGAACCGTGATCGCTCAATTGATTAAAGACTCTGTGTTCTCATGAACCGAATTGTGAATATCTGGGAGATCAGAACTTATGGAAAATTTAATCCATCTCTTTTTCTCAATGTGCCTCAGACATGGCTGCATCAGTAGCCCAATAGCGACAGCAACAAGGCTTACCACCAGGACTTTGACCGTTGAAAGAGCCAACACAACACAAATCAATATGGTTGGAGGGATACACATCAAAATGGCTCCTGCTGTTCCTACGGGTATCTTGTAAGGCCGAGATGCAGCCGGGCATTTTATCCTTAACCGTATAAATGCTATGAACTCCAAAATCATTCCAAAACAATACAAGAAGTTTTCTGCGGCTACTATCTCTTGAAAGCTAAGCCACGAAAGCAAAATCACACCAGAAGCTGAAAATAAGATCCCAACGAGGGGAGTTCCATATCGAGACCTCTTGGCAAAGAACTCAGGAAGCATCCCTCTTTCAGCCATACCGAGAAGTTGGAAAGAGTCACTGCTCATCTCGGCAACAAACATTCCCATATTTGACATTGCGGCAGCCCCTTGAATCCACCATCTCAACCACACACCTCCCAGAATTTTGGCAATATCTGAAAAATACCCGTCAGTCCATAACTCTCGGTTGAGCGGAATAGCTCCTGTACCTGTTAGAAGAGGGAAGAAATACCCAAGAACAACGAGAATCAAAGCATAAAACAGAGCCTTAGGTAAAGTCTTCTTAGGGTTTTCTACCTCCCCAGCAAGTGTACTTATTGAGTCCCAGTAGTTCAGATTCCAAAAGAGAGTGTTCAGATACAAGTTCCAGTCCACATTGTGTAGATCTGCCACTAACCATCTTGAAGGCCTTATTTTTGGAATTGAGATAAGTCCCATAACAAAAAAAGGAAGGATTGAGAAAACCCCCAATAGAACAGCAACCCAGCCCACGATGGTTAAGCCCCTATAGTTCATGTAGGTGAGGACTACAGTCAAAGCCAGCACTGCTACAACCCTCGGAAGACCACCACCTACTGCAGGGATCCCCGATTTCAAGTAATCAAGAAACAGAACTGGGTATAGAGCATTATCAATAACCCCACTCAGCCATTTCATCCACCCTTGCTGAAATCCCCAAAAAGGACCCAAAGCAGAGGAAACCCAAACAACATATCCACCATTTTCAGGGAACATGGTACCCATTTCAGCAGTTACTAATGCTTCGGGAATGCTCCATATGAATGGGAAGACCAAGAATCCAAGAAGGGCCAGAAGGGGGCCAGCTGCCTGCACACTATCCTCAACTCCAAACGGTCCCCCCGATACCTCATAGAAGATAAGAAAAATAAGGGGTAGCACTGAGACTTTCCTACCACTATGTACCCTAGGAGAAAGTACTTCATTAATCCCTACATACTCTACATCATTGTGTTCCCCCATTGAAATAGAAGCTTGTCTATTAGCTGGGCTCCTCAATTTCTGCATGTTGAATTCTAAGCATATTAAAATTGGGTTCTGTCAAACTTCATGTAAGTAAAGAAATAACAGCAAAAAACAACTCATCCTCTCATCAAGGTAACATTAAAGCAGAAAACTTCCAAACAATTGTGGAGTAATTGCAAAATTGATGAACATTTCTCTATTAAACATCCAAAAAAAGGGTCTTCTTCAAATTAGGAAATAGGTTTATCAGATTCTAAGAACAAATACCCAGAAAATTATATAATAGTGAAATGGGCAATATTCATCAAATCATGAAACGGGTGTATCAGATTCCCTAAACACATAGAGAGAAAGACAAGCTACTCGCTTCAAGGGATAACCAAAAAGCTCAAAACTAAAGGTGAGTCCGTGCCATTCCAATCCCACACTGAAAACTGATTGAAATGCAGCTAGTCGCCTCCGTAAATACAAGCCTGCATTGAGATCTAAGAAAACCTAAAAAATTCTATAATAGAAAACCATAAACAATTTTTAGACGATGAGTCCGAAAACTAATTGGTGGCGAACTAAAGATGAATTAAGAAAGTAAAGTTGACCAGAGAGGAGAAAGAAGGAAGTGAGAGATAGACCAACCATGAACAAGAGGAAAAATTCTGGCAATTTAGTAGCCACCCTTCGTCATTGTAGAACTGATAGTTGAAGAAAAGCCGGATACTTTGCATACAATAAGAACATATGCATACAGTGTGAGAGAGAGAGAGAGAGAGAGAGAGGGAGAGACAGATAAAAGGATAGTTGTCAAAAAGATGGGAGGGTATCTTTGTGCGTGTCAGCCTCCAAGACCTCGATTGTCGGAATACAATTCTCAACTAACGACTAGTGGCAATAGAGACCATGGTAATTTTTGACGAGTTAGAATCTTAATAATTTTTTGAGTAATGCTACATATCTTAAATTTGTATCTCAAAAGTGCATCTCAAATCAATGAAAACCATTAGATAAGTGGATCCTATCAATTTTTTTTATTGGGACCCACTCATCTAATGGTTCCGATTAATTTGAGATGTACTTTTGAGATATAAATTTGGGATATGTAGCATTACTCTAATTTTTTATTGTCACGAGAATAAAAGTCAGGTGAATATTTTATTAAGTGAATAATTTATTTTTAATTGAATAAAAAAATTAATTAAAATATACGTAAATTAATTCGTGCACTTGAGATCAATGTTATTAGAATCGGATCGATCATCTAACTGATAAAAGGATCTGATCAATGGTTTACTAGATCAACTAAATAGACTAGTTTTATAATAAAAAAATATATATAATAAATTAATAATTATAAAATATAATAACACTAAATATTTTAAATAAAATAAAATATTATCAATTCGCAATTCCACAATCTCAAATCACAAGACGGTCAACGCAGTATTACTATAGTTGCACCAGCAGTCACTGTAGACAAAGTTGTTGGGAAAAGGAAGGCAAAGAGTAAGGAAAAGACTCCAAATTTTGAAGCGGAAGCCCCATTACCTGAAGGAAATCTAGCCATTGAAGGACCACCCATTTTAGATGCTGAGCTTTCGATGCCGGCAATTGCAAAAAAAAAACACTGCTATTTCAAATATGAGCAGCATTCTCTCTCTCTCTCTCTCTCTCCCGCGCGCGCGCGCGCCTGAGTGGTGGCTGGTCGCTGAGCTGTGAAGTGGGAAAAAGGGATGGGATCTGCGATTGATTTAGGGCAAATAGCCTAAAAAAAGGTTTTTTTTTGAAATATAGCACTTGAAAGAATTCCAATCGACCGGGTTTGCCAAACCGTTCGGTTCATAGGTTTGATCCAAAACCGATCGGTTCAATAATTCTTAGACGGTTCATTTTCTTATGCGATCTAATTAGAGAATCGAACAATTTTAAATGCCAATTCAAGGTCCAACCAGTCCAATTTTAATAACACTGCTGGAAACCGTTGAACCAAAAAACACTAATGACCAGTGGCTAAAAGACGAAGTTATTATTTCTCAATCGACACGCAAAAATTATTATTTCTCAACCGACACGCAAAAATTCAAGAATATGAGTAAAAGAGTTAAAGTTACAAGTGGAGATTGCTAAAAAAACCCACAAATACTTCTTTTTAGGTAGGCCACGTAATTTTAAACATGACATATGAATTTATTACAAAAATAATACACAATTAAAAAAAAATAATTTAAAGTTAAATTCTAGTAATAAACATGTGTACCCCTTAAAACAATTATTTCAATGATGGGTGTATAGGCTGGTTGAGTGTGAACATACCTTAAAGTCTAAAATAACCATATATTAGTTGCTAATTCAATTACAATTGTATAGAATTTGTCTCCCAAGCTTTTTGTCACTTTTATAATAGCCGCCCTAAAGATTTGTCTACAAGATTGGGCATGGGCAAAATACACTTAGACGCAGTAAAAGATTTAAGAATTCTTATATTACATCTTTAAATATTAAATTTCTCATATTATACTCTGAATTCTTACAATAAAAATGAGAATATGATGCCGGAATATGTACTAACTAGTAATAACCCGTGAAGACACCATATAATATCAAAAATCAAAATGATCTTAAAATATTTGTATTTTAAATAATAGTTTAGTATTTTAATTATGCAATTTAAAATTAAAATGAAGATAGAGATAAGTGTGGATTGATGTGATTGTTTGACATTGAAGAGTGTGTTAATTGACTTGTCTAACATTAGGGCTCATGCAAAAAAGTTGATATATTTGGGGGGAAAAAATTTAAGATAAATTTTGTATCATTTGATCAAAGTAGATTAAGATTGAATTAACCTTGACCATTGTATGTACTGTTATAAATTAAGAATTCAACTTTTTAATTATAATATTACATAGATGATTGGGAGAAATTCAACTAGTGCAGTAGAACCTATAGTATTGCATGATAAGTTTATAATAAAAAATCGTTAATAATTTGAGCGTTGTTTACTTGAGGGACACTAGTAATTGTCTGTGCATGAAGACACATAGTAATAAAAAAACTTGTCAACAATAAATATATTTATATTCATATTTAAAATCAAATCACAAAATATAGAGAGAGTAAGAAATGGTAGTGGCGGTGGTGATAGTGGTGATGGTAATGGGTGAGGTGGTGATATTGGTGATGGCGGTGGGGTGGAGACATTAGAATTGGTAGTGGTAGTGGTAGTGATGGTAGTTTGGTGGTAGAGTGGGGTGGCGGTGGTAGTGGTAATGGTAATGGTAATGGTGGCGATGGTAAAGGTGATAGAGGTGAGACGATGGGGGTGATGGTGGTAGTGGGATGATTCTAAACACTACTTTTAAAAAAAAAATTATGAGAAATTATAGGTATTAAAAACACTTTTAAAAAGTCACTTCAAATACACCCTTAGGGACATATTTTTCCTGTTAAATTTAGAGTATTAATATTCGACATCGGATTAACTTTAAAATAAATATGAAAAAGATCTCAATCGCGAATAATAAAAATCATTTTGTTTATCTTTTGAAATTTGAATTATATTATACTTTATTATATATATTTTAATATTTTAGAAACTAAAATGAAACAAACCATATATTTTGTGGACCTCCAATACAATTAACCCGATAATTTAATTAACAAAAGATACGTCGGTCTTACTCAAGTGGTGAACTGTCAACTACCAAGATGGATAACTTAGAATGGATAGTGGTCCCTCTTTTGTTACCCCATCTATATTCCACCCATTAAGTCTAAATAATTGAGTCACAAATCAAGTGGATGGCATAAAAATACAATCATAAAGTTATGCTGCTTAAAAAAAATATTCCAACATCAAAATTAATTAAGAAATGTAGGTCCCGTTTGGTAACGTTTAAATTTTTCGTTTTTCGTTTTTATTTTGTTATTTAGAGAAAACAAGAAAAAAAAAACTCGTTTGATAACCGTTTATGTTTTCGTTTTTGTCATCGTTTGATAAACGAGGGGTGATTTTCAAAAACAAAAAAAAAGACGTTTTTTGTTTTTGTTTTTCGTTTTTGAAAAACAAAAAATAAAAATGTTACCAAACGAGACCGTAAATTCTTGATTTGATGAATTTATAATTTGGGAAATTATGTGACTATTAAATTGAAAGTGAATCAAATATAAAACTACTATTAAAATATTAATCTAGTGAAGTTAACGTTTATTGCAATTAGAAAAGAGGGAAGAAATTTGACAAAACTTAAAGCTCATTCACTACCCGACTCAAATCTCATTTTTTTTTATCGGATTGAGGGACCTATTTATATATAATGGGTCCTGTTTAATGTATGATAAATGATTCACCAAAAAATGAATTACAAAAAAAAAATATATTGAAAAGAATATCAATAAATTCACTACTACTAATCAAATTATCCTACAACCACGCACACTTAATCAATACTCTCACTATTAAAAATAATTAAAAAATAGGTTAAGAATGATTAGTCACAGGCCCACAGCACATGAAAGTTTTGTAAACCAATGAAATTGTTAACCCTCTCTGCCTGTTCACACACAGACCCACACACCTGCATTTTCATCCTACATGGTCGGTTTGGTAGGAGGAATAGAAAATCAGAGGGATAAAAAATTAGAGGGTTAGATTTTTCATCTTTTGAAGAAAGAAAAATATTTTCTCTCCTTGTTTGGTATGATGAATAACAAGTTGGAGGGATTAATTTTTTTTTTTTTTGGTATTAGAGAAAATATGAAAAAAAAATATGTATACACTTAATTTACCATTATATTCTTGTTTATGAAAAAAATATTTTCTATAATAAATAAATATTTTAAAAGAATACATTTCGTAAGATATTACTGATAAATAAATTACACAACTCAATTTATTCCAACTATGACATGTAGCATAACTTGACTCATTAGATTCCTTTTTCCTTCTCATTTTCTCTCCAATTTCGAGAGGAAACAAATTAGGGGGGAGTGGAGTGTGTTTCTACCCTTCTTTCTATTCCATCCATTTTTCTATTAGAACCAAAAAAAAAGGGTACACTTTCCATTCATCCCATTTTCCATCTTTCATTTTCTACCCATCACATCCCATTTTCCATCAAACCAAACAGGACAAGAGATAGATAAATAGAAAAAACGTTGACTACCTCATCGTCGCCGTCGCCGGAGTTTTCTGTCGATGTGTTGGCAGGGTCAGCTTGTGCAGTTACAGTCCGTTCAGTTACACCTTCACCGGCGGCTCGGTCCGATACTTCACGGTCACCGGAAACTCCTACAGAGGCTTGAGTTTCGGAGTTTGAACCGTTGGTTTCTACTCTGATTGGCAACATATCCATCACAGTCACAGCTCCGATGTAGCAAAACCAAAGTGGAGTAACAGAGAGGAGGAGAGAGAAAGAGTAAGAATATTATTGACTGTTAAATTCTAGCTGGTTTGATGGATAATGAAAGATACGTTTAAACAAAGCTCACAAATGGTGTGATTCGCAATTACGAAACGGCTTGTTCGGACATTTCGGTTTGACTTGATTTCTTGGAATCATAAATATGGATAGTTTAAGCAATAATGCGGACCAAATTTTTGAACTAAATTTAGGGTACAAATGATACGAAAACATATTATTTGATGTTTTTATTGGGACCCAAATGACTTTGCACCAAACAAAAACGCCAAACTCAACTGTCATGTCATTTGGGCTCTAAATTTGGTTTCAAAATTTAATTAGTGTAGCATTATTCTAGTTTAAGTTGAACATCAGTTACGATCCATACAACCCAGAGTGTTTCATTTAGATTGTCTAGAAATTAATTTATATACAATTTAAATATTAAAAAATAAATAAAATAGCTTTTATTTTTTGTGAATGAAAATTTTTTAAATTTTATTTTAAATTTAATTTGACGGTTAATATTAACACC
>JAHQCQ010003289.1:7398-17887 GCA_023539305.1 Ilex asprella | reverse complement strand
GCACGCATTCCATTGTTTGCCAACAAATTAGCGTCTGCCTGAACCAAATTTTGAATGACTTCAGTCCTTGATTGAGCATAACTTTGGAAACCAACATTGGAAGAAGATGTGGTGTATCCTAAATACATCGGCGACTGAGTACTTGGTCCTATATGCAGTTCTGGCACATAGGGCTCAACCTGATTACTTTCATGGCCCGAATTAACATCTGTTGTAAAAGTATCGGCCACAATAAAGTCGGGCGTATCTTGAGTACTCCCATCAACACAGTAAGAGGTAGCAAGCACATGCGAACTGGGACACGGATTGATGCTCTCATGTGTAAGCAATTCGATATACGGGCCATACTCATTCATCATTGGCTGCCGAAACTGTTGAATGGGCTCTGCCTGTATGTACAAGTCAATACTATTAAGTGCTCGGTTCTCAAGTACAGCATCTACCATCGCCGCAACACGGTCATCATTCTTTATTTCAAATTCCATGTACTGTTGCATGCGATCCCCCAAAAAAGTTGGAAAACGACAAATTAGTTGTAGTCGTGATGTTGTACTGTCCAGCTGCATTGTTGTGTACAACGTGGTGGACAATTTTTCATATGTTGTTCCGCGTTTTAACTTTATACAATGTTGCGGATTTCCGTTGTACGATAAACAACCTTCATTGTATATAATATTACCTCCCCAATAGCACATTATTGTGGCGCGTCTCCTCGACATTTTTTACCTTCAATATACAATATACTATCAAATAATTTCATATTTAAATTACTGTCCATTTGGATATCATGACATATTTTACTTTTACACCTATTACCGTACTAACAATTGTATGAGAAATTTACAAATGGTGGTCCCAAACAGTCATTCGGTTACCCAAATCTGCAATCTAGTTTTACGTAATTCGGTAAATTTGATCCAACCATTTTTTATATCTTGTCCGAACTTACATAATCAGTGTTTCTTTGCCCCAAGTGCCAAAGTTGAGGGAAACTAAAAGTTGATTTCATAATTGTAGTATCCACCAACAAGCACAATCAAATATGCTGTATTCATCCCAGTATATCAGCTTAATTATATTCTATACACTAGTGTACGATACAAGGCAACAGGAATTGATTATATTATCCAGTAACAATATGCAGAGATTCACATGTTCATAAATACCAACTTAAATTCAATTTCATTCTTTTTCTCATTTCACTAATAACAGGGCAACAGGAATTGATCAAATTATCCAGTAACAATATGCAGAGAATAAGGATTCCGCAAAAATTAGTCACCCAAAATCACACACGACTTACCTATTTTCTTAAATCTAAGTACTACTGGTAATACAAATTTTATGATGGGGATAAGAGCATGTTTACTGTTAGTCCACTTCCAAGGAACAAACTTGAGTTTATGTCTTATTCGTTCTCTCTTTTTATTCTCAATTCTTCTAGTATTCTTTAAAAAAATAAGAGCATGTCTAGTATTCTTCTAGTATTCTTTAAAAAAATTCTTCTAGGTACACACTCTCTCTCTTTCTCTCTCTGTGCCTGTGTGTGTGTGATTGTTTTATTTAGTGAAGAGTTTTTCTTATGTGTATGTTTTGGAGCACATACAAATTGGGGGACGGGCCCACCCTAATTTAAAAAAAAATATTATTATCTATATATATTTTTACAAACTTCTAATATATTTTATAGTGCTCATCCTATATATTTTATGTCCAATCTATCAATTTTTTGTTCTATCAAGGTAGTATAGACAAATACTTAATTAACTATGAATTTTTAGACACACTTTACACTGTACGGACATGTCTAGACAAGTTTTTGATATATCAAATTTATTTTTTTAAATTAAGAAAATTGTGAGGATTAAGTTATATAATCAAAAGAGTGAGTTAATTATTTATATAGAGAAAGATATTCTGCATAGAATGGATAATGAAGTTATCATACAATATCTTTAAAGTATGAAAACTAATTGAAATCAATTGTAAATAATTATAATTAGCCTCTTTTCATTTAATTTTTTTTTGTATATTTTATCATATCGATGTTGAACCATTTTGTATCTAAGAAATGTTTGAGTATCAAATATAATATAACAAATTTAAATGTGCTATGTTATTTTTACCATGCGGAATAAAAAAAAATAAGTTTATAGTTAAGGTGCTACTCTGAACAAAATTTATGAGTTTATAATTAAGGTGCCACTGTAAACAAATTTTCTGACTCCGCCACAGTCTACAATAGACTTCTGGCAACTTCTAATGGTTGTTTGGATCACTCTTGTGAGAATCAATTCCAACTTGCCTCCATTCTAGAGGGCTCCAACCATCAGGGTAGAACTTCGGTCATCTGATTCCTTTGCTAATATGGTAGGACAAATCAAGTGCTCTCATTTATGCATATTTTGATGCATTCCTCCACTTTTAAAGTGGACATTAGCTTTGCTGCAAAAATTCCTATGGAGGCCATTGCAAATGCATTATTAGGGCAGGGCGATGCACCATGCATCGCTAGCCTGGGGTTTAAAAAAGGATATAATTCAAAAAAGGGTATCATCATGCAACTTGCCATGCGATGAATGACATTTGGGGGCGGTTAAAGTTTTGTAAATTGAATGTGTTAATACTTGAATATATTTCAAAGTTAAGCACTGAAAAGTGGATTATTTATTTTGAAGAGCTAGAGGAAAGGGTGAAACTGGTGTGAAGGATTTGCTACCATGTGTTTAAGACTTCATAAGAAACTACAAAATGAGCATGTAGATGTGAAAGAGGCACCACATAATCCCGGATTTTAATATCTGATGCTATAATGGAAAATCCCTTTATGTTGGACTTCTCTTTTGATGTGTGTATTAATATGTTCTATACATTTTCATTAGATAATGGACCCAAAGATGGATTCGGGTATTGTCTGTAGATATTATTCGGTTGATGAGGCCATTGAGAATGGTGCTGCTCCAGTTCCTTTGAGTTTTGATAAAACTATTGATGTTCAGTGTACTATTGACATTATGGATCATCTTCTGGCATGTGAGGTATGATGCTATACTGTACTCCATAGTAGTACTACTGAAATTGATATGCTTTTAACTAATTTGTTTATCTCCAGAGGGAAAAAAATATAAAAGAAAAAAAAAATTCCCAACTGATGTGCTATCTTACATGGCAGGCAACATGGCATGCAAGTCATTCACTGGCACAAATCACGACAAAACTTCCTATGCAGGCCATTGCAAATCATAATCTTAAATTGGATCACGACTAAAGTTTGTGTATAAATGGTATTAAACTATCATATACAATTAAGAATGACCATCACTTTGACAAAAAGAAGTTGGTCATAAAAGCAACTTGACAAATAACGATGCAATGAAATTGTTTGGACATGCAAGTCCAAGTACAAACTGCCAAAACAATTCAACTCTATGTGTAATTAATATAGAATACTCTATAGGCCTACATATTATTTTCGATTATAAGATACGTATAGAAAGATTATTAGGTCTCGACACGAAAAAATACCTTCTTTTTTTTATCCAATCACCAAATGACATAATAAATTGTCACAAATCTACTCAAATTAAAATCAACGATATCATTACGCATATCCAAAGATTGAAATTAATCCTAGTCACAAATCATTGTCAAAACTACAACTTGGTCATGTCAAGATAATTTCTGTCATCAAAGTTTTCAAGGCCGTTCATGACCTTGACCAGGTCACTACCTGCAAGGTATATTGATTCAGGTTACTTCATTTGGACATTTCATGAAGATGGATTAGTTTATATCACAGCCCCATGTCAAGTTTTATTAAACCATTTCCAGTCTAATGATTTGGAAGGTGTTCTTGGCTGTCAAGGATTCCATTCAAGTTTCATAACTGCTCAGGGTGGCTTATCTTTGAAATCGGTAATAGTTTTTACATATACTTTGTTTGCTATCATTACTAACTGTTTTATGCATGGTCATATGTATCTACCACAAATTTGATCCAACCATTTTTGCAAAATTTTTACTACTGCTACTAAAATGATCTGGTCCAGGAGTCCATCATCATACTACATGACAACTACAATAGAAAACTATGAAATAACTATAGAATAATGGGCAATCCGACAAGAGAAAACTATGACAGTTTGCAAGAGTAAATAATTATCAATATGAAATTAGAAACAAAATACCTTCACACAGTAAATGGATGTAGTAGGAATGCAGTTCTGAATTTCTGATGCAGTCACACTTGGGGATTTTTGATGCAGTTAAGATGTCTGAATTCAACAGTGATGGGGATTGGGCAATGGGAAAATGTTTTTGAGTTACAATTGGGGAGATTTTTATCGTTAGACATGGGGATTTCGGATTTAAACAGTGATGGGGATTGGGCAATGGGAGTTTGTTCCTAAACTTAGTAATTTCATGAATGAGGGAGTCAATTGAAGCATACCTGGTTATATAGGATGCCTTCTGTTCACCACGTGAAGCCTGTCTTCTCCACGGGTCCGCACCACTCCACTGCAACATTTGGCAAAACATTGAGTAACATCATGCTTTAACAATCTAATCACTGCAATTAGGAATCAATAGCAAGTCAGGAGAATCTCACGCTTCGAATCTTGCAGAAGATCAGTTGTCTTCTTCGTAGAACCTTAGGGCATCTGTCAGTTAGGGTTTATGGAGGAAAGGGGGCCCTGGTCGGAGAAGAGGAAAGCAAACATAAGAGGAAAGGGGGGGCCTGGTAGGAGAAGAGGAAAGCAAAAGGAATCACTGCACAGAGAGGAGAGCTCTGCGTTCGCCAGAGAGGAGAGAAGAGAAGAAATGAGAAAGAGGGAAAATTGAAAAAACAAGAAATGGGTGCGTTTGAAATATAGAGAAAGCGTGTTTATGGAATACGCTTCATTTGATAAAGCGTATTCTATAAATACGCTTTCTATGTGAAAACCCTTCAGTATAAATCAACATTATAAAGCGGAATCAATAAATCCGATTTCTAATGAAAGCGGAATTGTAAAAACCGCCTTTTAATATTTAACAAACGATTTGCATGAATTTAAAATACGCATAAAGCGTATTTGACAATTCCGCTTTATCAGGTGAATTCGGATTTGTTAAATCCGCTTTCAAGTAAAATCGTATTTAGTAAATACGCTTTCAAGTGAAATCGGAGTTGTTGATTCCGCTTTTGAAAACAGCCGTAGTTTGGTAAATAAGTTCAAAACAGCTGTAGATGGGGAATTAAGTTTTAAACTTACCGTACATTGGTAATAGATTCCAACGATGACATTTTACTATTGTCACGTTATATTATCGTCTATATGTACATTGTAGTTACCTAACTAAATTGGGTCCACCTACTTATTTGTTAGTTTATTTTTTGTTAGTGACATTACGAGATAATAATAATGTGATGTCACATTCAATATTTTTCTCGTAACAGTGATATGAGGGGCAAAACCAAAAAATTGTGTCAGGGTAGGCACAAATATTTCAACAAATTATCATTTTTTTCTTACAATTGATAGAAATAGGACAATAAATTATTTAATTACATCCTATTTAATATTTAAAAGTTCACTAAACCCACCATACCGAAATTTGGTAAGTCTAGCATATACAAACAATAATTTTTTTTTTTACAAAATATTAACTAATTAAAATCATTTAGAATTGATTTCGATGAATTTTTGCACTTTAAAAACGTTGCATAACAACTTTATTATTCTTTAGATGCATAATCATGTTATCACTTTGGTATTTATAAATCATTTGATCGATATGCAATTTAATGTGCACTCTATAATTTTTGTCATTATTAGCAAAAATAAATAACAAAATCACAAGTAAACTAGCGCATATGTATATCATTTCTTTTTTAGTCTTAGAAAATATAAAATAATTCTAGTATATTCAAAATTTATCTACATATGTACATAACCAGCCCAAAAATGCGTTAAAAATTTCATATTCATTTGATATAAATATACATTAATTGATGTACCAAATAAAATAGGGAGGACATAATTAAAATTATTCATTTGATATAAGTGTACATTAATATTTTTGTCTTTGATTTTGGGTGGGCACAAATAACATATTATGCAAATATACAATATACATACCTAAGTAATAAATAATTTTAAAAAAAATTGAGGGGGGGGGGCACTTGCCCACCCTAGAACAGGGTTGCCTCCGCCCTTGAGTGATATGATGTCACTATTGTCACGTAGTATCACTATCTAATAACAAACTTATACGTGAGCAAAATAAACTTCACTTCTTTACACATAATATGATTATTTTCTTACGTAGACATCCTAGTTATTAAATTAAACAAGATTCACTTACATACATATTCATTTATTATAAATTACTAATTTATGACACCACATGTCATTACCGAAGTGATATCATTGTAATATTTAATATTTATAGTATGATATGATTCAATTTTGGTTTCTAGGTCTTATGTTTTTTAAAAAAAAATTGCAAAAAATCAAATGTTTGGACATTTGGAGAAATATTTTTGTACTGCTTGTATAATTTTATTTCTTTTTCACTTTTTTTAATGATAGATCACTTATGACAAGTTCAATGGTTATAATTAGTGTACATTGTATTATTGCTCCATGAGGTTTGCCATTTTGTAGAACTTTAGTTTCTAAAGCTTTAATTTCGCCAATTTAGTTATTAACTTTTACGCATTTAACCAATTTCATTCCTAGTCATGACTTCCGTCTAGATGGCTGACGGAAAGCAACATGAGGGGCGTGTGAGGGGCATTATGGCCATTTCACCCACTTTCCTGCCTTTTTCTTATCTCCCATAGTTAGGGGTGTCAATGAGTCGAATTGTCCACGGGTCCCGTTATCTGGCCCAAAAAAAATAAGCCAAAAATTTGATAGGCTTGATAGTTGGTCCACTCGAGCCTGAGCCCAATATCTTTCTAAAAAGGGCTTGAGCCTACCCCCAAACCCTTTACCCGGCTTGAAATCTGGCCCAATAGCTCGCTTGCAAAAAACCCGTTAAAACTCGACCAAAGAATCCACTCACCCAGCCCATCCCGAACAACCCGCCCACCTTCATTTGAAAAAAAAGTTAGACACATTAAATTTGAAATTTGAAAAAGATAGATATATAGGTGAGTAAGTGTCAATCTAGTTAGGATGTGTTCATTCTATTGTGATACAGTTATTCCCCTATTTATAAATAAAATTATTCATTATTTATTTTTTGTCAATTTTAACTCTACTTTTAATTAAAAAATATAATTTACAAAAATATTAAGTTATAAAAATATTCATTATTTCTAAATAAAATTGTATATAAAAAGCTCATCCAATAGGCCCACCCAGTGAGTGACGGATTGAGTTGCGGGTAGCCTACCTCTACCTGAAGCCCGGCCCGGCCTGCTCGATAACTCACTGGATGAGGGTTTGAGCCTCTCTTACCCAGCCTTATCTCGAAAAGAAATCGCAGGCAAAGCTCGGCCCGGCCCGGCCCATGGACACCCTTACCCATAACCCGTGATTTCTAAGTGGATATGTCATCATAAGAACACACCTCTTCACTACGGTTTCAAATTGATTTGGGGCTCTTTTATAGGGGTTTTCTCACGGCAAGTGGGTTGAAGACAAAATCATATATCTCCACTATACACTAATGGTCGTCTGGTGCAAGGGTCAGTAGTGGGAAGACCAACAACCGATTCCATATTATGGTAAGTAATGTTGATAAAGCATACACGTGTCTGACTTTTTTAACAATTTGTTCAAAAGAACGAAGTTTGTCAACAATGTTGGCATTGCTAACATGCAAAACTCGTAGAAGAAGAACGTGTTCCTTGCATTTTTGATTTGTTTATGCTTGTGGTTTTTTATGCTTATGGTCCCCAGTGTGTATCAAGAAATTATACTAAGGATCGTGCAGTTGTCTCTAATACATTACTTCATGATTTTGTGGTATTTATTCTATTTTGCAGATGAAAATTCCAATTATTTTACTATCAAATTGCATTATGATGGTGAATTTCAGAAAAACCCGAATATGACATATGTTGGTGGCAAGGTTGACTTCTTCCATCACAAACATCCAGACCTCATGTCCTTACTGGAAAATGATGAAATGGTGAAATGGTTAGGATATGGAGAGGAAATTATGAGGTATCATTTTCTCATACTGCTAGATCTTGGTTGGGTCATGGACCCGAACTGGGACACCCATGGTGGGTTGACCCAAATTAAAGAATGTCCAAAGGGTAATGTCTTTTGAAAGTATCCTTTACCAAGAGGTACTTTTTACGAAAATGTATCTTCCATCCAAAATACATGTCTGTTAAATATTAATAGACATGTCTCTTAATGATACCTATTGGTTGCCTATATATACCCAAGGCAATCCAATAGATGTGAGATCTAGAAAATAATCAAACCTACATTATTTCTCTCTCTCCCTACGTAACATTGAAAGGCTTTTGTGCTGTGAAAACTTGGTGTTGATTCCTATTGTGTAACAACACCATACTACTCGAGTAATCGAAGAAAATACGATTTTCGGATTCTAAAATACGTTAAACATCCTCAAACGATATTTAAGATTAAAGCGAATAAAGTATGTCTTTAATCCTATGCTTCCGCAATATAAATGCGATTTCCAACATTGGTATCAGAGCCAGGTTAAGGGTGTTCTCATATCTTTGGGATCAATTATTAATTGTTTAGAAATATTAATTTTATGAAAAACTTCGAATGAATTTTAATGACATCTCGAATAAATAGTCTCCCAATGCATTGAAGTTTTAATATATTGTAGTACATAGATAAATGAATCAATCTGGAAAGTTTGGCGAGAAACGATCTCATGGTTTGACAGTACCAATTTTTGAGATAAAAGTGAATTGAGAATGATTTCGTAACTTTCGGCAAACTGAGATTTATTTTTCCGCTGTCCAATTGTAGGAATTAGATGTGGTTTTCCAACTTGTGCAATGATGACGTAAAGAACTCAAAAAGTGGTAATGCACATATTATACTAAGAGAAATTATGTAATGGGCAGTCTCTGCCATAATGGCTTGTTGTCAAGGGACCCATTGCTATATATATATATATATATATATTTCCATTGGTCTTGTATCTCTTGACATCCATTTTTTTATTTGGTTCCATGGGGTGGTCCATATGACTCTAGAAATATATTTTAAATATTAGATTATTGGATTTATTTAAGGATACTTATGGACTTTTACAATAGTTTGTGAGATCGAATTTTTAATCGCTTAAAATTTTGAAAATTCGAAACAAATGCCGTATCTTCTATGACAACCTACTAATATTTTAAATAGAATAATATTAGCACGCCTGATAGACTAGTGACATTTGTTTCATTGTTCAAGCATGATTTAAATTAGAATTTCATATATATTGTTTAAATTGCATGTCTATTTTATTCAAAATGAGAATATGCATGATATGAAATTAGTTGTGATTAGTATTATCTAGAGATACTAGATCAAGTAGGAGCAGGGTTACCTGGATTGTGGGTCGGTTGGGTATGTGGTACGGGTACAGGTGCGGGGTACGTTACTTTTTGCGGTGCACGGTGCGGTGGGGGTAGGCTTAGCTGGTACGCTATTTTGGGTCGCGGTTCGCTTTGAACTATTATTCGGATCGTTTCATTATTACAAAAAAACTATATAAATATATACATTATAAAATGCAAATCAAGACCAACAATAACTCATCAACTAATAATCATGTATAAAAAAATAATTGCATATTTTATTATCAAAAAAAGCCAGACTATAAATTTAAAGACTTAAAATTTAAAAAATAACATACTAGACACTAGAGAGAGATTAAATAGCTTCCTACTTGAAGCACAAATTAAAATAACATTCTTAAACATCTAACAAGTCTCAAATAAAAATTACTTAATAATAAGGAAAAATTAGAGCACATGAGTTAATTGACAACTCTTTTCCCTTTATCTTTCACAGTGTTCCCTCCTCTTGCAAAGTTACTAATTTGAGTTTGATGCAGTCCGGAATGACGGAGCGGTGGCCTGCTAGAACTAGTAAGTGGTTTGTCAATAGAGACGAGCATAGAAGCATGTAAGGATGAAGCTTCCCGATCTTCGTCTCCAGCAATGGTAGAACTATCTGTATTGTCATCCTCCAAAGATTTCCATCGCAAATCCTCCAATCTCACACTAGAATCATCTATATATGTGTGCTCTGGATCTATATCCCATTTCTTAAAAGGGTCATCTTTGTAGCTTTCACTGAAACATGATTGGAGACGAATATTTGAATGGATGAAAACCAATTTGTCAGCTCTGGTAGAATTCAATCCGTTTCTCTTGATATTGTGAATAAATGAATACGTGCTCCAATTTCTTTCAGCTGAAGAACTTGTAATGGGTTATGATAACACCTTTTATGAAAAAAAATAATAAGACACATTAATAATGATAATTAACAATAAAAATAAT
>JAHQCQ010003288.1:3472-17965 GCA_023539305.1 Ilex asprella | reverse complement strand
TCCACCCCCGACCACTACCACCACCCATTAACCACTGTCGTCACTACCACAATCATTACCGCACCCGTCGACAACAACCTTCACCATTATTCCGTTGTCATTCCTACCACTACAACCACCCATCGCCACTATAGTCACCACCACTATTACCACTATTAGATCATATTTTGTAATTGATTAATTTCGTGGAGTGCAATATAAATCTCAACATTTTTCACGGTCATGATGCTATCAAGTTGAAGATTTAAAAGTGTCATTGAAGAGAGAAGATCAAGCTTCAAAGCTGCATCACTCACACTCCAATTTACACATTCATGCTTATGATAAAGGTAATGACCTAAATACCTAATATGAACTCTTAGTTAGTTTTTAACATAAGATGATTAGGAATTAAATGGAATTGGAAGCAATCTGTGTATGACTCTTAGGTGTTTTGAAAATAAAAATTTTGCTAAACAATTTTGTACTTTCAAAACCTAGTTTGAGCCATTAGCGAACCCCTCTTGATGCTTAAATCAGTCCTTACTGATTTTTTAAACATAAAATCAAACAAAAAACTTATCCTCTTAAGTACTAAATACACCACTCCTACCACTACTACCACCAACAACATAATGTCGCCACTACCACAATCATTACCATGCCCACCGACAACACCCTCCACCACCACTATGCTGTCATTATTGTCATTTCTACCACTCACCGCCACTATAGCTACCACCACCTGTCGTTATCACCACCACCACCACCACCCCTCTAACCATTATCCTTCGCCACTGCTGTCACCATTGTTACCACTGTTAAATCACATTTTATAATTGACAAATTTTATGGAGTCCAATGTAAATCTCAATAATTTTTCATGGTCCTTATACTATCAAGTCAAATATTCGAAAGCGTCATTGAAAGGAGGAGATCAAGCTTCAAAGCTACATCACTCACACTCCGGTTGCATCTTCATGTTTAGGACAAATGTAATGACCTACATACCTAAGATAAACCCTTACTTACTTTTAACTTAGGATGATTAGGGATTATATGGAATTGAAAGCAATCCGTCTATGGCTCTTAGGTGTTTTGAAAAGAAAAGTTTTTCTAAATAATTTTGTGTTTTGAAATATAGTTTGAACCATTAGTGGACTCCTCTTAAGCAAGACCCTTTAGTGCTTGTTAGATTACATTTTGTAATTGACTAATTTTCATGGAGTTCAATGTAAATATCAATCATTTTCATGGTCATAATACTATCAAGTTGGAGATCCAAAAGTGTCATTGAAATGAGGAGATCAAGCGTCAAAGTAACATCATTCAACCTCTATATGCACCTTCATGACTAGAACAAATGTAATAATCTAGACACTTAAAATGAACCCTTAGTTATTTTAAGTTAGGATGATTAGGATAAAAATGTAATTGGAAGCAATCTGAGTATAACTCCTAGGTATTTTGAAATTAAATTTTTTTCTAAATCATTTATGTGTTTTGAAAACATAGATTAAGTCATTATCGAACCTCTATTGAGTAACACAATTTAGTGCTCAAGAGGATAATTTTTTTACTTGGTTTTATGCTTTAAAAATTGATAGGGACCGATCTATGCTCGTTAGCAAAGGCTAGAGCAATTTTTTTTATGATTTAAGGAATTATATAGGAAAAAGCCACGAAAGAGTACACATAGCTCGCTCTAGTAGTATCTTGGTCACACGAGCTATGCTCATTAGGCTTGTCAATGGACCGAATTTTAACCCAAATCCAAATTCGTTTAAGTGGATATAGATCATATATTTCAATCTATAATCCGATCCGATTCAAGTTATCTCAACTGATTTGGATATGAATTTATAATAATTCAATCCGTTATTAATTTGATCTAAATAAAAAAATATATTATGTAAATAAATATCACACATATATTATATTTATATCAGAAAATAAGTAAAAATTGAGTGAATATCACAATGTATGACCCACTTTTTTCATTTTTATTTTTTTTCCTCTCGTTTGATTTTTTCTCTTGCTTTTACTTTAAGTTTTCATTTTCTCCTTTTTTTAGTTCATTATCCAAATTCTTATTGTTAATTTTTTGGGATCATGTATTTTTTGTGATAATCGAATCTATTCGGATTGGGCATCTAAAAATTAACAGATTCAGACATGGATTGAATTTTTCAAATCCGTTTGATACTCGGATTGTCAAAAACTTAATCGAATTCAGATTCGAATATAAGCCAATTCGTTCCATATCCAATCAATTAACAAGCCTAGTGTTCATGGTCGCTCAAGATGTTTGTACTCCTGGGCAGGTTGGAGATGTGACTTTCATTCCAGTGTCAACCTCCCTATGACTACCCTCCCACCAATCAAGCGGCCATTTGCGAATCTGAGTTTTCTTAATTTATTAACACTACCCTTATTCCATATCTATAAATAGGAAGAGTCTTTCCTACATCTAAGTTAAGCATCTTATGAGATTTCTAAGTGAGAAAATCATATTTCTTCCTTGAGAGCTTCTACCACAAGCGTAGATCCCTCAATCCAAAGGCTACCAATAGAGATTCTACCCTATCTCATAACTTAGAATTAATGATCTTGATGGTTTGAGAAACACATTGGTGTGTGCAAACCGAAAATCGTAGACATACGCATGATTGCTCGCGGCCTAAATGAACCATGAGTGGAGAGGCCCAAACGAACCATGCTTGTCAGCTCGCCAACATCCTAGCTCAGTAGCTCCTTAGCTCCATACGCTTTGACTAATTCAAATCAATTGAAATATCCACGCTAGAGGGTGTTATCGTCTATTCCACTTTTGGTGCCGCCTCATTCAAATAACAGTTAAGGAGCTTTCAACGGTCCAATCTTCTAGCCTATAAGAAGGCCAAGTTGGGCATCATCAAGGTAAGTGATCTTTACCACCTAAATACTACACTCTCTACAGTTCCTTTGGTGGCAAAGGCATATCTTCGATCAACCATCCCAGGGAATAGTTTTTTGGGGATCAACAATTATAATATGTACATGCTGTTATTATTTTATTTTTATTAGATATATTATAATTTTTTAGTATGATTATTATTTTTTATTTTTTTATTAAATGACCGATCCGACCATGTTATCAAACGGTTAAACCATTGACCATTTAGCCGGTTGGGTTCTAATAACTATCATTACTATTAAAATATGAGGTGTTTGGCCAAATCTCAAGGAGGTAAATATAATTATCCCATATATATGGGGAGGATATATTGGTCATTTTGTCGTAACTATTTACTCCGTTTCAATATCCTTACAATAAGGGAAGGTATTGCTATTTTCCAAACAAGAGGGGGGTGCTTGTTATATTTAACCAAACGTCAAGGGAAGTAGATATATTTATTCTCAAATTATTTTGCTTACACAGTCCCTTTTTTAAGGGTCACTTAAAGGGTGAATCTATTATTTTACATTAAACCTTAAGGCAGTGTAGTGCTATTTTTCTAACAAGAGGGAGTGTCAGTGATATTTGTTCAAATCTCAAGGAAGGTTCTAAAGAGTCGAATCAAGTAAATTTTACATGTGTAAAAAGCAGATTATGTGCATGCTGGCAAAAATATATAATAATAATTGCATTGTTGACTTTTGGATGTTGTTGTGACGCTTTGGTTAATGTGTCTTAGCATTAAATGTATTTTACTATCAATCTAATTATCACAAAGTATTAAGTCTTCAAATTATACTCAAAATTATATCTCAGTAATATCAGCAAAACATTTATAGTAATTTAGCTCACCATAGAGCCAACATCCACTCCTAGTGCAACCTCCACCTTAAGGTTCACCATACTCCACTAAATCAAGTGAGGTTTTCACTCGTTTACGTCCAACCGTACAATCCTTGGCTTTCAAGGCGGGCCAAGAAGTTATCACAAAATGGTTTCAGGGTGCACCGAAACACTAATTTTACAACACAATAACTTCAATTTAAATGCCAAGTTAATTGAAAAATAATGTGCCTTTTACCAAGAGGCGGATGTACCATTATGCTTTATTCTTCAAGCTTATCCCTCCAAGCTTCTCGGTCCACTTATGATCTCCCAATATAGTTCAGAACTCTATTGATCCAGAAGAACAATTCACTTTGAAACTAATGATCAAGATGCGGGAATTTTCTTTTAAAAAATTATTTTTTTGATATCTCCATAAACCCGTTAGGACTGGTGGATTTTTTGGTTGGGTAGTCAAGAGTTCCGCTACCAACCTTCAGCATGGGAAAATCTCTTCAGCTTTTGAATTCTCAAAAATTCTGATTTTGACCCCAAACTACGTACGTCCAATTCAATTCTGACCTCACCCAATGGGTCCAAACCAGACTTCAAACAAGCAGCTGCAACACATGGATGCACAGATGGGCCGCCCTCTGCTCGATCCCCACCACCATGAAATGGACAAAGAAAAGAAAAAAAAACCATACATGTCTGACGCAGCTCCTAAACCTCAGTACTCCTCGCCCGATCCCATGCATCCTGCTCAGCAAGCTCCATAGCCGACAGTAGAACTCCACCCTCAGAGAGCTGCCTCCACATATCGAATGTTAGATCACCCAGCAAACGGGTGGCCAAGCACGTAAAACTAAAAAAATGGATGACTGAGTGATTGTGAAACCACCTATAATAATCAATACCGACCAACTCGAGTTGCATCTTAAAAGGTGATCCCTTGTAGAAGAAAGCATCACTCCACCCAGTGCCAAACCATCGGGTGTGAAGGTGGCAATGGGACTCTGGCAGGCTCTATCCTTTGGCATAGCTTGCCACAGAAATAGGTCCATCCCTACAGACCCGTGAAAGGAATCTGACAAAAAGGCAATGCTCGAGCTTCTGCCACCTCAGGCTTCTCAAGATGATGATGGGAATCTCAAGTCACCATACTTAGTTCATCAATGTCACACCCTGGATCAACCAGGTATACAACGCATGTTTCCTCGACCTACACAAGCATGTAATGTAACTAAAGCATCAGAAAACCCACATACATTAATCCATACATTGCTAAAAGCTCAACCAACGTAAATCAGATGCAACTAGCGGAACTACTTCGTCTAAGGCTAAGTTACATTTCAATATATAGGCATACAACTTATTACAATTACATGCTTAACAAACTCACTATTTAACAGAAACAAAGAAAGAATGGCAGTTCCACTACTCACATACTTTCTCGCCTCCTGCTAATTTGAAAAGAGGAAAACTAGGGTGAGCATCAACAACGCTCCCCAACTTAGTAGAATAACTCAATTCTAAGTAATGCAAATTTGAAAATACATAGCTTAACATGGTTGGACAAAAGAAAAACGAGTATTTGATACATCTATATAATAAAGTAGAAGGAAGTTTGAATCCTGGAGACAAAGAGAGGTCCAGATCATTTTGAGACAAAACATAAACAAATCTAACGGACAACGTAATCTCAACATAAAAGACGGTTCAGATCATCTCAAAAAATTTGATCCGATGGTCTACAGTTAGTCCTAATTTTTTTTTTCCCGCCCGTGAAGAAGCCTATCTCTCACGCGTCTCTCTCCCACACACCTCTCTCTCTCACTTCTGCCTTGCTCTCTCACGCTTCTCTCTCTCCCAATCTATCACGCCCCTATTACATGGAATCCATCACAAATCTTCTCTCAATCTCAAATCTCACTCATAATATTGGCATTAAGACGGCTACAGTAGAGATAGATGAAAGGCATAGAGAGAGGAGGAGAGGCTTTGGATATTCACATCTCAAATCCTCTGTTTCAGGTACTATTTCTATATTATGCTTACATATGGGTTAGTGGAGTAGATGTGATTTCTTGGTAGTTCACCCGCAGTGCTCAACTGGTGGTTTATTTGATCGTGTAAATTTTTATTATGAACAGACCGCAGTCACCATTTCAAGTAAATGAAACCTGCTATCGCCGAAGCAAGCCGTTGCCAAATCAGCCAGCTGCCGTGGAAACAGCAAGACATCCAGGTACTCCTTCTCTCTGTCCCACACCGGAGCAGTAAGCTATCCCGTTCCCCTGATACTCTCACACACACGCCAAAGTAGCAAGGCATCCGGGTTGTTTCTTGATTCGTGTTTCAATTTGTGTCTTTTGGGATCCAAAAAACCCTAGATCTTGATTGATTTGTGCTTCAATTTTGTTAATTTGCTAGATATATCATTCTTGTGAAGCATAAAAGACCTTATTGGGTATGTGTGTAGATCGATTCTGTTTTTGAGTATGTGAATCAACAGCCTGTTATTGGATATCTGATCCTGGCTAGTGTGTTTTATGCTCCATTGCTTGGTTGGATTCTTTGAATTTTCTTGAATCCCCACTTCCGTGTATCTTTGTAGATTCTTTCATGTTATTAATGTCTACATGAACAAGAAAACACTATTTGATGCTGGTTTCAGCTGACCTAATTGCGAAATACAGGCATCCCAGTGGTTCCAATCAGTTCAAGCTGCTAACAAGGAATCTCTGATACACTACAAGTTTATATGTCATCGTGTACATATTAATGGAGTCGTATTGTTGGTGTATGAACTGCTACGCACCAACTAAGCTAAAAACTTCACCTCCTTACCGAGTTACGTTGGAAATCCTACTGGGAATGTAGAGCATCTTATGGGAAAACATTGATTGAGAATTGAATTAATTGAAGGTTGCCACAATTCCTTGAGTAAAACGCACTCGCTTTTATGATTCTGGTTGTTTGCTTGAATCTTGATTAAGGGAACTGGAGTGTTTTAGCATTAATTTTTTGTTTTTGTTGGAAGTTTGAGTTATCAATGTTCATTAAGATAATAACATTTAATGCTTCATGGTGTTATGACTTTTAATTTTTTGCAAAGTGGAAAAAATCCAAAAAGGATGAGGGAGACTGAATGCGATTTTTTGGGTTTGAATCCTTGAAGCCATTTGGTTTGTAGCTGAACTGAATTTTCTTATTATTTAATGGAATCGGGATGTTGTTGTGGCAAATCATTTTGTTGTGTTTTGCTTTTTTGTCTTCGTTACTGGTATATCTACATATGTGTCTGTTTTGCTCTTTTCAATTTTGTGAATATCTTTGCTGGTGCTGGTGCTGGTGCTGATGAAGATGCTCAATATTAATTTGTTTAATAGTCCTTGAATTGGTTTGTTTTCAAATTTTGATTGTCTCTGTTTTGCTTGATTTGACTTGTTCAGTTTGATAAGTGTGTATGTTTATTTGTGTATGTATTATGTTCTTGCTATATTTCATGAGGTGATTTCTACTTTCTAGATTTTCGAGACAATGTCAAAGAGAGGAAAAAGAAGTTCAGCCCAACCCTTAGCTGACCGTTTGGCGATTCGACTCAGCAGTTGACCGTGTTAGCATCTTCCCCAGCCATAAATCTATTTTCCCTCACTCTCTCATCTACAAATCTGTTTTAATTGTGTTGACCAAGCAAAAAATCCATCGAAGCCTTGGTAAGTTCGAAGTAGGGGTGCAACTCGGGGGGGTTAGACAGTCAACCCTAGCCCAACCCTAGGTATATAATTTTCAACCCTAACCCTAACCCTACCTCGGGTTGAGAAACTCAACCCGAACACTGCCCAAGTTTAATTCGGGCAGGCTCGCGTCGAATTTAGGTTCACTACAAGAGAGACAAAGAGAGGGGATAATAATTACAAATTCATAAAACAATCCATATATTTTATTCGTAACAGTGCACGATTATTGATCATTTTCTTTCACACCAAAAAGTTAGTAATCTCAAAGCACAATCTCAGAAAACATAGAAATTAGACCCATAAAAATATTAAACTTAAAACATCACACTATCACCACTAATCACGCATAACAGAGTAGCAAGCAACAAGACACAGATGACGATGGAGTAAAAATAAAAAAAAAGTGCTAATGCTTTATATATATAATTTTTTTTTAATTTGTCTGGTTCGGGTTGAATTCGGGTTCCTGATGCCTCAACCCGAGTCCGACCCAAATTGAATTCGGGTTGAAGTTTTTTGACCCAAGTCCAACCCAAGTTTTAAAAACCCTAGCCCAAACCCTAATTTTTTCGGGTTGGGCTCGGGTTGCCCAACCCAAGTTGCACCCCTAGTTTGAAGCTCTGAGCTACAACAGTTCAGTTATGCACTTATTAGCGGTGGCCTAGATACTGTATAGGATTGAGTCTTTGGTTTTTTCGATTTTTTGCACGAATCATTTATTTGATTTTAATTTATGTGTGGAAGAATTGAAATAGTTGGAATTTCTTTGCATGTGATATCAATGAAACAATCATCAAAGAAATTTACAAGTTGAGATTGATCAACTTGATAACAAATAGCTCACATCAACATTGTGTAACCATTGCCAGAGTTATTTTTTTGTGTAACCTTCTTTACAAGTTGTTTTGTGCAAACCATGAAACTACATAGTTTGGTTTTAGTGTTTGTTGATTGACTAAGAATATGAAATTGACTAATAGATGAATTTATATAAATTTATGCTTAATTTTGAAGTTTTAGATGCAAATATGTAAATAGGTATAAAAAAAAGTGCCTTTAGATACATTTCTAAATGTCCTTAGTTATCTTTTACTTGGTATGTCTTTTAATTAACAACAATAATTTTTTTTTACTTCGTGCCTTCAGGCACCGACAATTACTAGTATATATATATATATATGAGAAACAACGTCATTTCATGTGAAACAATAACATTTAAGCAAAACAATATTGTAAAAGTGAGTTCAGAAGTTTCAATACAGTGCTATACCGGCGAGCAATCATCCAAATAGACCATTCAGGATCTATATGAACATATGACCCAACCTTTTGGGAGACTTAGACCCTAAGGAAGATACGCTCCCTTGTCACAATTCGATACCCAAGTCCGAAGACCAATTAGGCCACACAAGTATTTACAGACTCAATGAAACCCAATGTGGTCTCCAACTGGAACTTAAACCCTTTATCACTCAAATTTGTGTGCACTTACGTTTAGTTCAAAAGGATCCCAGAGCTTCATTCAATACAAACAATACGATCATTTCGAACATTTATGCGAAAAACCGCACCGAAAACCCTAACTCGGGTCCAAATCCCAAGTCAATATTTAAACACTCAATCATACATTTTAGAACATGCTAGACAATCATAAATAATGTATTGAATATTTAAAATTGAATTTGAAAAGAATTGAGAAACCCTACCCTGACGCAGTGTATCGATCTGAAACTGCCAATAATAAGTGTTATTTTTTCGTAAAATTTTACACATACAATAAATAACTATCTAAAAGTAAATGCAAAATTAATTTAGTCAAAATTCCTCAAAAAGTAGGTCAAATCAACCCTGGAGGACAAAATAGACTTTTTACATCTCGCTAGACTCAGAGTATCAGATTGCCCTCAAATTATACAAGGACCTCCATATGGATGTTATGGGCATTTTGGGACCAAACAATGGTCCATTGGACCTTGGACGCGCTCCCACATTCTAACTAGGTGCCCCGGAGTCCATCCCCTCTTCCTCCTTCAACTTGAACGTTTGATCATTTTGACTTTTACCCTAAGTGCAGAATTTTCTGCTCAATTGTCCATGTTTGACCTCTTCATTCTCCCTCTCTCATACTCCAAATCCGTTATTTTCAGAACCTACAAACTCCCCACATATCCTGTTTTTAAATCCAATTGATCTCACCCTTCAAATCTCACTTAAACCCTAGGAAGCACGGATACGGATACGGGACACGGATACGATACGAATACGGCGATACGACAAAATTTAGAAAAACAAGATACGGGTACGGCTAGGATACGTCTATAATAAAATATATTTTATATTTTACTATTATTTAACAACTTAGAAATTACAAATTTTCAATAATTCTTTAACATTAGTAAGTAAAATTAAAAAATTTTACAATGAAAAGGATGTAATTTCGTCTCATTTTGATATGCTCATAAAATGAGCATGACAAATTAAAGAAATCATAACAACATTTAATTAGTTGGTTTTACAAATATTTATTTTTAAAAAGTATAGTGTAAGTGACTCATTTTTTGTATACTCTCTTCATATGTAATAATAAATAATACTTAAAAAACACTCGTATCTTTAAAATCAGATAAAATTTTATTGATATTTTATATTATATGTGAACTCCAAAGGAGGGGTATAACTTAAAATTAAAAATTGTGTATCTTGTTTCATGTGTAGAAGTATCCACATATTTTATTAATTATCAGATACAGATGATGTGTATCCGATACATATCATCGAGTATCCGACGAGTATCGTATCCAATACGGGTACGTCGACCTTGACGAAGTATCCGTGCTTCATAGCTTAAACCCCATTTGACCAATGCTCGCTTTTTAAAAACTAAGTCAGACATGCAATATTCGTTTTCACCCATCAAACAACCTCCAAATCCATTTATAAAGGCCATAAATATGTTCTTGGGGTCCATTTTAGCTAGGGAGACCACTCCCTTGAAGCCCAAACACAAAATTTGAAGAGATCAAACTTCCATGGCTTCAAACCCTAGCCTTTAGACTTAGACCCCCAAAACCACCACCAATCCACTCCATAAACTCCCAGAAACAACATTCTACCATTTAATTAATTAGAACAAACCACAACTCAAAACCCATTTCAAAATAAAAAACAAAAAACTATTACTTTGAAACACCAATTCATATATCTACAATAACCCAAATCAAAATCTAACTATATTAAGAGATTCACCATTACAAATAAAGCTTGTTGTATACCTTTAGATGTTCGAAGCTGCCTCCTAAGAAAACCCAAAAATTAAAGTGTTTTCTCTCTCTAGATTTCTCTCTCCTCTCTCTCTCTTCCCTATGATTTTTCCCTAGCCTTAACCCTTCCAACTACTGAGTAACCCTCCCCCAAGCTAATTTGTGGAGCTCGTGCAAAGACTAGAAGCCCCCCTCTTGCCACCAAGCACCATGGGAAGAAGCTTGAAGCTTCTTGGGCAATTTGGTCCTTTTCCAATTTTGGCCAATTTTCAAAAATTAATTAAAAAAATATATTTTTTCAAACTTTCAATCATGTTAAATAACTAGCTATGAAAATTCTAATTAATTTATTCGTACTTGAATTAGCCTTCAATTTAACCCACGAAGTTCATCCGAACCCCCCTAACTTCCATTATACTCTAACCCTACTTCTTCTTGATATGCATTCCGGCTTGTTTTCTCTTCACCAGTCATGCTTTTACTCCAAATTCAAACCTTAACCACTTCCAGAATCCTCTCGCACACTATCCGGAACTATAAATACCTAGTCTAGCTCTCTGAACCCTTAACCACGCACACACTTTCTTGTCAATACTCTCGGTCGCTGAACGCTAGGTTGTTACAATCAGAGTCCAGCTGAACTCTCAGAGAAGCCTAGCCTAGAGAATTCATTAGCAAGATGGCATTCTCATGCTGGGATCCTAGCTCTTGGGTATCCCTCGAGAATGAATGGTCAGGCTCGTAGATCAAAATGCTCCAAGCCATAGAACTTCACAAATTATAAGAAAGGTGAGAGAAAAAAAAAATCACAACCAAAGCATTCAAATGCTTACCAGAACGAACTGCCAAAAGCCACAAAGTGCACCCATATGACCGATGTGATCAATCAGTAATTGTTTATTCAAAAACACGGAACTGACCACAAGAAAAGGCAGCGGAATCATGCATCTCCAACAGAACCAACAATTGGAGCCCGTAGCTCATCCAGGCTCGAGCAGACAGCACTGGTTATCAACATCCTCTTGTCAGTCCTCACAACATGGCCACCTAGTCGTAGAATCTACAGAGGATGCCCCAAAGTATAAGTTGGCTCTCCCTCTGAGCCGACTTCCAAACTAATCCCAAGGATAGCTAACCAATTATACAAGGTCGGGACAAACTCCCTCACTGGCAAGCGAAGACTGCTGGTGTCGGGAAACCATCTCTTGGCATACATATGGGCGTATGAATGACCCATTTGGATGAAAGGAATGGAAACAAAAGCACCAAAGCCAGCATCCCTGAATTGCCTAGTCGGGATGCGCCCTGTCCACTGCCTGCTTCGCGAACATCCAATGAGGCCGCGCAACAGCATTCCTTGTGGCTGAAGTCTGTAAAATTCCAAAGGCTTAGCAAAAGAATCATATTCATTTAAACAATAAAGTCAAAGGAAAAGACGAGAGTCAGCTCACATATTCGAGCTCGGGCAGATATATGATCTCCAACTCCTTTGCAGTACAACCACCATAGCAGCCACCCTATCCCTCTGATAGTGGCAGATGTGAATCTGTCACCTCTGATCACCTCCACCAATGTCTGTTGTAGCCTCATCACCAGCTGGCTGCTGTTACTCGTTCGGATCCTCAGCGATCTCGAGAATATCCTCCTCAGGGGCATCACTGAGAGGTGAGCTCCTAGAGCTCTCTTAAGGAGCCATCACAAGCTGGAAAATAAAAATTGGGAAAAGTGTACTCAGATCTTCCCGTCACTAACCGATTAAACCTACACCAATTTAAAATCTTTCAACTACAATAACCAATTAATTAGTCAATTAAAGCTTATTGAATCCCTTATCAATTGAACAAACCCATGGATCAATGGATGCAATATATATGAATTCACCAAATCACAACAACAATCCAATCCAATCCTCCAACCTTATCCCTCCGGCAAGTCCAACCACCGATTCAACCAAATTGATGATGATGTGAAATACAACATCAATAAATTAATTCATCAAACACATGGTAAGTATGTGCTATTGCAACTGTGTGCTAAATTAAAGCAAGAGACAACAATCCACAACACAAGCAATTTAATGTGGAAACCATCTCGGGAAAATCGACGAAACTGATCCCAGTTCACCTAACCTAATCCACAATTTCTCAAAATTGATTACAAGGCTAAAGAATTATACCTCCACCAATACGCTAAATGTTTTCTTCCTCAAATCTATCCCTCTAGATTACCCCAACATGAGGTCTTGAGAATTAGCTTCACTGGGACAAATCAACCACGATGATCTGTTTAGGTTTTGAGTTATCTTCAAAGAAGTCTTTTCAAGATTCTCGGTTTACACACAATCCAATGTGGGTTTGGTAGTTCTCTCTTCTTCTTGAATTGAAGGATCAAAGTAGAATGGGCTTTTGGATCTTTTTTTTATTATAAGAAACACACTTTTTTTTAATAGCTAAAAGTCGAAACAATGGTGGACAAGAAGTCCACCATAAACAATGGAAAAAACAACAAATTAAAAAAAAAAATCAAATTACAAGCCGCATGAGGCTTTCCAGCTAGCTCTAATGCAAAAAAGAGGGATGTCATCAAACTCAGTGGTTTAAGTTCAAAAAGAAGCGAAGAAATGGTTTATCCCATAATCCTTCAATGTCTTCACATTTATCCTCAAAAAATCTCGTATTCCTTTCTTTCCAAGTGACCCATAATGTAGCCAAAAACGCATTATGCCAAAAAATCTTCCATCTCCTATTTCCCTCATAAACCAAATTATTTAACCAAAACATAAAATTCATGTCCCTTGGTGCAGCCCAAGAAAAATTAACAAGGTCAAAAATTTTATTCCAAAGAACTCGTGCCAAACGGCAATGCAAAAATAAGTGATCCACACTTTCATAATTGCCTCTACACATAACACACCATTGCGGTTGTAGACAGAAATTTGGTCTCCTCTTTTTAAGAATCTCATTTGTACTCACCTTAACATGGACAATAATCCATGCACAAATTTGCACTTTCAAAGGCACTTTAGTCTTCTAAATCTTTAGTGATGGTTCAGAAGATGGAAGTAAAGGATTATCAATTAAAGACTCAAAGAAAGATTTACAAGAAAAAATACCTGTTGGATAACCAATCCAATACCTTCTATCCTCCAAATTAGGAATCAACATAACATTAGAAACCATAGGAACAAGACTCGTCAATTCCAAACATTCCCCAACATTAAGCCTCCTACAAAATCAAAGTCCCTAGAAGAGAATATGACCGAACCATAGATGCTATCCAAAAACCATGATAAGAAGAAACACGATACAGTTGAGGGAAAAGACTAGAGAGAGAAGACTCACCCACCCACTTATCCTCCCAAAACCGCACTCTAGTTCCATTACCAACAATGAATTTTACCCTTTGAGAAAAACAAGGTAATCCTTGAGAGATGAACTTCCACCGACTCCGAATATTACCCCTTTCAACACATTAGCATCCCACCCAATAACTTGGATCCCATACTTCCTCCTGATAACTGCATGCCACAATGAATCTTCTTCCAAAGGAAACCTCTAGAGCCATTTTCCAACCAAGGCTACATTCCTCTTCACTAAATTCCCTATTGAATGAACCCCCTAATTTTTTATCCAGCTCACCACTTCCCAATTAATCAAATACCAATAAGTTTTTGATCTAATGGTACTCCTTGTCTTGTAAAGGTTTTGCCTCTTGAGGTCAAAGGTTCAAGTCCTCCTCCCCCTTCCCC
>JAHQCQ010003287.1:0-17986 GCA_023539305.1 Ilex asprella | reverse complement strand
TACACATTCATTCATACGCACTGCATATGCTAGTAGTTTGGGATTGGATTTCGAGAAGCTAGAACATGCATTGACTATTGACTTGCCTACGGGAGAACAGTTGGGTACCTTGCAAGGGTTGTATGCTTCGTATTGCGAAGCACGAATTGATTGTGAATTTGGTTGCTTTAGATATGAAGGGGTATGACGTTATCTTTGGGATGAACTTGTTGTCTACTTTTCGGGCAGTAGTGAATTATTTTCGCAAACGGATTTCATTTCATTTACCGGGAGGAGTAGTTTTTACTTTCATGAATGATCGCAATTCTTTCCATCCATTTCGCACTACGGGAAATAGATTTTTGAAAACTAAGGCGGGGAGCACTTTGAGTTTCTTGGCCAGGTTAATAGGAGATGATCGGGATAAATCACATGCGAATGTGGTATTGGTAGTATCGAATTTTTCAGATGTATTTCCAGATGAACTACCCGGATTACCCCCACAAAGAGAGATTGAGTTCAAGATTGATCTATCAGGGAACCGAACCCATATCCATTGCTCTCTATAGAATGGCACCTTTGGAGTTGAAGGAGCTAAGGAAGCAATTAGACTATCTGTTGGCCATTGGATTTATCCGTTTGAGTACTTCATCTTGGGGATCCCCGGTCCTCTTTGTGAAGAAAACGGATGAAACACTAAGGTTGTGCACGGATTATTGGAGGTTGAATCGGGTTACAGTGAAGAATAAATACCCTTTTCCATAAATCGATGACTTATTTGATCAGTTGAGGGGTTCGAAGTATTACTCCAAGATTGATCTTCGCCCAGGGTATCATCAATTGCGGATAAAGGAGGAAGATATTCCTAAGACTGCTTTCCGTACTCGGTATGGTCATTTCGAGTATACGGTGATTCCGTTTGGATTGATTAATGCTCCAGCAGCCTTCATGGATTTGATGAACAGGGTATTCCAGCCGTACCTTGATCAATTTGTCATTGTGTTTATTGATGACATATTGATTTATTCACAGACTCAAGAGGAACATGCATGTCATCTCTCTATTGTGCTACAGACATTGAGAGAACATGAGTTATATGTGAAGATGAGTAAATATGAGTTTTGGATGAAGGAAGTAAAATTCATTGGTCATGTTGTGTCCGAACAAGGGGTAGCTGTTGATCCCGTAAAGATTGAGGCCATAATGAAATAGGAACCACCGAAGAATATGACCGAAATACGTAGCTTCTTGGGTTTAGCAGGTTACTATCGGAGGTTTGTGGAAGAGTTCTCCAAGCTAGCGATGCCGATGACTCGCCTTACAAAAAAGGAGAAATTCGTGTAGACTCAAGCTTGTGAACTAGCCTTTCGCACCTTAAATGAGAAGTTGATGACGACTCTTGTCCTCATCATTCCGAGCAGTGGGGAAGGATACGATGTTTACACCGATACTTCGCTACGGGGCTTGGGATGTGTGCTAATGCGAGGAGGAAAGGTGGTGGCTTATGGCTCGAGGCAACTCAAGACTCATGAGCATAATTATTCCACTCACGATTTGTAGCTTGCCGCAGTAGTTTTTGCCCTTAAGTTGTGGAGGTGCTACTTGTATGGAGAGAAGTTCCAAGTGTTCTCTAACCATAAGAGCCTCAAGTACATATTCACCCAGAAAGACTTAAATCTTCGGCAAAGTTGGTGGATTGAGTTTCTAGAAGACTACGATTTCACACTCAACTATCATCCGGGGAAGACAAACGTAGTAGCAGATGCACTGAGTAGGAAGTCTTGGGGTGAAATCAATTTCCTTACGGTGAATAGGTGGAAGATGATGGCCTTGGAGGAATTCGACCTATGGGTGGATAGACAAGAGGATCAACCATGCTTATTTAATCTTGTTGCCCAACCAATGCTTCAACAAAGGATCATAGAGTTGCAACGGTTAAACACCGAGTTGGAAGCTATCCGGGGTAAGTTGGGGAGGAATGAAATTATTGAGAATTGGGCGATAAATGGTGATGAGTTACGATTTAGGGGAAGGCTATGTTTACCCGATGATGACCAAGTAAGGGAAGAAGTGTTGGGCTAGTGCCATCGTTCCAAATTCTCCATACATCCAAGTAGTACCAAAATGTATAGGGACATAAAACGGCAATATTGGTGGAAGGGAATGAAGAAGGATGTGGCTAGATACGTTTCCAAATGTGTGGTATGTCAGCAAGTGAAGATTGAGCATCGAAAGCCCGGAGGATTATTGCAGTCCTTGCCTATTCCTGAGTGGAAGTGGGATCACATCACTATGGATTTCGTGTCGGGTTTACCATGGAATTCTCGAGGACATAATGTTGTACGGGTCATCGTAGATAGACTCACCAAGTTCGCTCATTTATTGAGTATGAAGACCACGGACAACTTAGAGACCTTGAGCAAGTTGTATATCCGCGAGATCGTCAGGTTGCATGGAGTTCCACTATCTATCATATCGGTTCGTGATTCTCGTTTCGTGGTGCAGTTTTGGCAAAGTCTTCAAAGAGCTATGGAGACAGAGTTACACTTTAGTACCGCATTTTATCCTCAAACCGATGGTCAATCCGAGAGAGTAATACAAATTCTAGAAGATATGTTACGGGCTTGCACGTTGGATTTCAAAGGAAGTTGGAGCGATCATTTGCTGTTGGTGGAATTCGCATATAACAACAACTTTCAAGCAAGTATTGGGATGGCACCGTATGAAGCATTGTATGGAGGCCATGTCGATCACAGACTTGTTGGTTAGACGCGGCCGAGAGCAGTTTATTTGGGCCAGAAAAGCTATGCGGATAGAAGACGAAGACCATTGGAGTTCCAATATGGGGACTATGTGTTCCTCAAAGTTTCACCCAAGAAAGGAGTATTTAGATTCGGCAAGAAGGGAAAATTAGCGCCAAGATATACCGGGCCATTTGAAGTGATCAAAGTTGTGGGCAAAGCGGCGTATCAGTTGCGGTTACCAGCTCAGTTGTCTGGGGTACAAGACGTGTTCCACGTGTCAATGTTGAGAAAGTGTCAATCGGATGTAACGCCAGTTGTAGACTTGAAAGATATTAAAATTCAAGACGGAACGACCTATGAAGAACAATCGGTGAAGATTCTCGACGCCAAAGAGAAGGCGCTCCACAACAAAGTCATCTGACTAGTGAAAGTTTTGTGGCAACTCCATGGAGTGGAAGAAGCTACTTGGGAACCGGAGCTAGAAATGCGAGAGAAGTACCCGCACTTATTCGCTACTTGAGGTAAGTTTCGAGGACAAAACTTTCTTTAAGGGGGTATATTGTAAACCCCCACATCTCTAAACTATCAACAATCGTCCAATTAGTTTCGTTTTGCATTTAACGTCGCCATTTACATACTAAATCAAATTATAAGAATAATAAGTATAAAATGCTAAATAATAAAAGAGAAAAATATGACATTTTGCTTTCTCATCAATGAGCTAGCTTAGAGGAATTGAAAAAAAAATTTGATGGATATACTAGTTCTACATCATGTTATGGATGATTCTAGGAAACAGATGGTAATTTGATTTTGGTTAATGAATGATGCTAGACATGGATCCTTGTGAAAGTCATACTACCTATATTGGAGATGGGTATGAGATAGGATTTGTGACAAAAAACACCCAAACTCGAGTTAGACAAGTATAGAAGAACCAAGCAGTCCAGCGGACTACCTTTCACCAATTTGGTCATAACTCTTTATTGGAAAGTCTAAATTGCGCACCGTTATATTTTTTAGAACCCTAACTCATATATTTTTCCAACCATATAGGTCACACATACTTGAAATACCCGAGTCAAAGCAGTTTATTCTCCGAAGTTGACCAAAAATTTGCACTGTGGTGTTCCTTGGATAGTAAAGTGTTGTGTTTTCTTCTTAGACTTTTAAGGTGTAAAATCCTATATATTTATATTAATATAGTAATATACTTTTTAGTGATTCTTATGTATGTAATGACTTAAGAATAAACCATATGTAAATTGAAACCGTAAGAATAGCACCTATAGCGGTTCGGAAGAAAAAAATAGTAATTTTAGTGTGTCAAGCGTAAATTTATTTTATTTTTGAAATAAATCATAAAAATAAATATTTTAGGTTAAAATAACATTTAAAATGAATCCAGAACATTGAAAAATCTTAGGGTAGTCATATGGATCAAATTGGAGATTTTAGTGGTAAAATCGTAATTTTGGAGAAAATAAAAACAGTCTGTGAACAGTATTTTTCGGGGTTAGCTGTGTTTAAAACACTGATTTCAGCCCTTTACTCCCATTTCTTTCTCTCCACTCTCACCCCACACCTCTTGGAACCTTAGAGGAAGATTAAGGGAAGAAGAAAAGGGAATAAGGAGGTCTATAGGGCTTGGGCTTTCACTTGGAATCTTTGATTCAAGGTAAGGGATTTACTTTCATTCTTGTTCATTGATGTTAGGGTTAATTTATATGTATGTTTTGACACTTAATAACATGTATTTGCTATGGGTTCCTTGTTTCTTAAAATTCTTGCAACCTTTATCATGTTTTGAGTAAAGTTATGGTGGGGAGAACCATAAAAATCCTAGTTTTTAAGGAATGGGGATTTCTCTCTCTATATTCACTTAATCTTGGTTTTGAAAATTCTAGTGCTTTGTGTTGAGCATTAAAATAAAATTGTTGATGATCTCTTGTATTTTTTTTTATTAAATTTGTTGTAGTGGGAATATCACTTGTGAGAATTGTGTATTGTTGAAATTTGCTAGTAAATTAGGGATTTATGGAATTTTTGTTATATGAGATAATTGTTGGTATTGTATCTCTTGTGTGGTTGTTTAGATGAACATGGGTTGCTATTGACCGGATATTATGGAGTGGGTAGACGCCTTCGTACTCTGTGAGGGTATGAAGTTTTCCTACCACTTGTAGTAGGGTTAATGTCTTGCAAGGACTAAACCACTATTGCTCACAGGGTACCGTGGAAAAGGGTTAGTATACTAATGCCTAGGTTGGACACATCACTGTCATAGTGTCGGCATACGCCCTTCCTAAAGATTGGATATCCTTGCGAGGATTTTTGTGTGTGTGTGTGTATGTGGGTAGTGATATTTTCGATGGTGACCATGCGGGATCTTGCTTTATACTTGAGATACGAATACAGTTATGGGTTATTGTTTATTGTACCAAAAATAGTTTCAACAAGAATTTTGGAAGTATGGGATTCCGCAAAAACTTGTGAGAAACGGTTTATGGTGAAATAAATTATTAATGGTATATTGTGTTCATTTATTTATTTATTTACTGTTGTTACTTAAACTTGAGATCTGTTTAAAAGGTCACTATTTTATTTCAAATGTATGTATGATATATTGAAAAATGAGACCGACCGTTTTACATGTTTTTCTAAACTTTGCTCAAGTTTGAGAGGATTTTACTACAGAGCTTCGTGCTCACCCCCTACACATAAATATTTTTCAGATTATGTACTAGAAGAGGAGCTAGGTGTTGATGAACCGGCACTTGGGGAGATTCCCAAAGACGGGCATGTGGATTCCGAGACGGACGCTTAGAGCGACATGATCTTTTATTTTATTTTCCTAGGAAGGTTCTTTTGAGGCAATGGGAAGCCTAACATTTTTTTTGTTATTCCACTGCAAGAATTCAGTTTATCTTTTGGGACGATATTGTATCTATTATAAATTATGAATGCATTTCTTTTTGTTATGAAATTTATTTAGTCACTATCATGATTTTGAATGGTTACTTATAAATGGACCCAGTGTGGTTAATATTTATCCCTAAATGGACCCGGTGTGGTCAATGTAGTATAATTACACAGGTTGTGTTTTGGGTAGAGCTCCTCGTACAAAGGAGACTCTGCCCGAATTTTGTTAAATTAAGGACCCTCGATTTTTAGGGCATTACATGAGTTCGAACTAGGGTTGATATACCTTTCTTGGGAAGGGACTCGTTACTGCAATTGGTATGGTAGATGTTCTTTCCCAAAGTGCTTGTGATTTGATTGTGATTGGTGAACTAGGTATAGTCGTTATGTAGATTCATGGGAAGCAATCAACGTACATGGAATGGGATGAACCAATATATATCTAGATACCTATCTGAGAACATGAATTCGATTATGTCGGAGCCGGTGCATTGGTATGGGACAATGTAACGGCAAACGCCTTTCCTAACCATTTGATAATGGTTTCTTATCGAGAAATGCTTTTTACTGTTTCCATTTAATTATCATGGTTGTATAAACTTGAGATCTATTTAAATGTCCTTGGTTTATTTCAAAAGTTATATATGATATTTTATGAATGAGACCGACCTGTTTTACATTTTATAAACCTTGTTGAGGTTGGGAAGATTTTGCTACAGAGTTTCGTGCTCATCCCTTACAGTTACATATTTTCAGATTATGTGCTAGAGGAGGATTTGGGAATAGAGGAGCCCATCAACTGTGAGACTCCGCTAGACTGGAGTGTGGATCCCGATGTGGACGCTTAGAGCGACACATTCTTTTGTACTAGACTAGGATATTCTTCTATTGTAAAGTCTAGTTTGCTTTTGTTATATTCCGCTGCGCTATACTAGTCGATTTTGTTGAAATGTAAAGGCCAAGATGAACTTATTCTTTTGGGGATGTAAACGCCATAGCTTGACTTATTCTTTTGGAATGATCTTCTCCATGTTATATATGATGAATGAAACATTGTCGTATTGATTGTTTTATTTAGTACTCTCATGATGTAAATGGTTGTTAGAATGTAATGCCATCTAGGGTGGTTTTAGGGGCATTACAAAATTAAACTCTTTAAATGCCTAAAGCTATGAATGTTTTTTGTTGTACTTTAGATAAAAATGAGTTTAATCAAATTAGTATTTGTGACTTGGCACAACAAATTTGATAGACGCTTGAAGTCACACATGAGGGCACCAATCAAGTAAAAGAACTCAAAAATTAATATGCTTATACATGAGATGCAAAAGAGTCTATTATTTGATAAGGTCACTAGATTTACGAATATTATAAATGTTTTGAAATCTTGATAAATCATAGTCTACTAAAAATCTTGTGAGAAAAGTTCTCAAATGCTTGCCATGAACTTAGGAACAAATGGTAACAACAATTAAAGAGGCAGAAGATCTCACGACTCTACCATTGGATGAACTCCTTGGATCTCTCATAACATATGAGGCGGGTTTAAAAAGACATGAATCAATAGAGCATATGAAGGATAGTTCCAACATATTCTTCATGGCTTTGGAGGACAAAATTGAGATACACCTTTCAATCAATGAATATGAAAATGTATCATATGATAAAATGTGTAATGCTACGTGTGAGTTACATGATGAAATACTTAAAAAGTATAAAGATATCAAAAAGAAGTTGATTTGTTCATAAAATGATAATGATAGCTTGAAAAATGAAAATAAAAAATTGAGAATTGAAAATGACTCCTAGAAGAAAAAATCTCATGATCACTTATTGGTAAATTGAAAAATGAGAATGATGAATTAAGAAATCATGATCACCTAAATTATGATTTAAATTTTGTTGTTTCAAAATTGACTCAAGGAAGTGAAAAAGTTGAAAAATTACTTTCGAGTCAAAGATTTGTTTTTAAAGAAATCAGATTAGGATACAACTATGACCAAAGGATGTAAAATAATTTAGGTGCCAAAGGTCTAGTAGTTGACATTGAAAGCATGGCATATAGTTCCTTACTTTTAATAAAAATATGCATTTCTCAATGATAAGGGATATAGATTGTATTTGAGACTAATATATGAAAATATCATTGATGATGATTGCATTCTATTTATGGTTAAAATTTTTGAAAATATATCTATTAATTGATTCAAATGGCTTGCATGATAAAAATGCATGTTCGTAATTAACAATGAACCTTATAAGAACGTTAATTTTTGGTTTACTCTTGGCTTGCATAATTGGAACTTTGAAGAGAAAAATTTTATGCATCGTAACATATGTATACTTGAATTATTTGCTACTTCACATGCATATTGTGACTTATACCACACGAAATAAGTGTGCTATTTTAGACACATGACATAGAGTTGCAATTGAATCAAATTGCATTGTAAAGTTGGAAGAATGTATAATGATCTAATTTGGTTTACTACTTAAGGATATGAAAGTTGGTATAAATATGGGTTAGTAAATCAAAATATTAAATACTTATTGATAGTGAATGATGATGTTTTAGTTATGGTGTGAGAGGCTAGAACATTGTATTATAGATACACCTAGATACTTTTGGGCACTAAAAACATCATCACAAAATAGATTCGTTGAATGAAAGAAAATCTTAAACTTATGAGTCTAAAATGACTTTACAAGCACAAGGTATGCTATTATATGAGAAATTAAGAGGAACTTGTGAATTGGTTGAAGAAGGTATTATAGAAAATGCTATATGCAGAATCTATATCTAAGACCATAGAACAAGAGGAGCTCAAAATGCAAGTGAAAATTGCTTCCTCTAAAACCTCCTCCTAATGATTTTAAATAGGATAAGTGACATATTCTCGGGGGTGTATGAGTCTTGAATGATTTTATATTAGACTTCTTTGAGAATCGTCGAATTAGCAACTATTCTACTTAGTATTTTTCAAATTACATATCTTTTGGGCTTAAATGAAAAGTGATACTATGAATTAATGTTTACATTAAACCTTAATGATCATATAATAAATTTAGACTTAAACATATCAATAAATAAAATAATAAAATAAAATCTAAACTAAAGCCTACTACTACTATTGTACAACAAAAAGAAATCTAATAATCAATTTGGATTGAATTCAAACTTGAATGCTCGACCATCTAATTTTAATGGCATCACATTTTAATGTGGTAGTAAATCCTTAACTCTCAAGTAATACTCATTCACCCCTAACATCTGGGAAGAGTGCAACAAATAATCAAAATACGTATTTTTAGAATTTTTATCAACTTTAACATCACAATTATTAATCAGGAAAGCTTGGAAAGGATTCAAAGTGAATGACACATTAAATGGATCTTTGTCAAGTATTTCAATGAAATTGATTTCGTTAACCTCCCTGAATTTTTTTATATCAATCACATCGTCACTCTTTAGTTTCAAAGATTTCTTGAGCTTTTGGGCCTTTGTTGGATTGATTTTTTCTTTAGTTTTGTCACCCTGAAGAATGATAATGGATTGAACATTAACAATCAAAATAATTTGTTATTTTTTATTAGAATAAAATTTAAATAAACTAGAAATTGTCACAACATAAAATACATCCACACCCTCCAACCTAAATCCAACATTATCCTCATTGTAAAAATAAATAGCCTAATGCTCAATAAAAAAATAATAAAAAAGATCGAAGGGGTAGGAATAAATGGTATTTCTACAACTCTAGAAACCTTTAATATTTTTACTATTATCATTATTAGACTTTTTTATTTGGATAATAATATATGCAACATCTTTAGGTCAAAGTGTTATGCTATATTTTTAAGTTCCAAATATACTTTTTGTCGTGTACACATAAAAGCCAGATACAATCACCAATTCATTACTCTCTCTCTCTCTCTCTTCGAGCACTCAAATAAGTTTTTAAATTAAGGAACTAAATTAGATATTAAAGTTAAATTTTTTGCTCACAATATATTACTTACATAACTTTAACAATTACTTCTACAAAGAGAAGTTTTCAAAGATTAAAATTGATAAAATTTTGACTCAAATTAATTGTGTTATAAGAAAGATTAAGTAAATTAACCATACTATTAACTAAAATACTGATACCATTAATTTAATAAAAATATTTAATTAATAATTTTGAACTTTAAAAAGTGAAAAAACCTTTGATGTTTTTATATTATCACTTCTAAATATTCTGATTGAGATCACTCCTCAGCTGGTTCTCAATTGAGTTTAAAAACTAGATCATTAATAATTACTGTATGGAATTGAAAGGGCATCCCCAATGATTTATTATTTTATAATAATTATTTTAAAACCAAATTTACTGCTTTTCAAATTCAACTCCCTACAACAATCTTTCAAAGAATTTTTTTTTATTTTTTCTTTGCATTCAAAGTTTTTTCAATTCCCTATGGTTTGATCTCGGATTTCTGGGTATTATATTATTTTGTAACAACCTACTCATGGTTGATCAATTCTAAAGTTGTAGCAATTAGATCTAATATTATTGGAATTAACCATTAATTATGGTTACAATGGTGAATGTAAAGATTCGAAACTTGACAAGTGAGAAATTGTACATGGATGTGCAACCTAATAGTTAATCTTGGAATATTGACTTATGTAGGAGTGTCCTTGGGAATTGAAATAATTGTTGGATTTCAAGATTGCGAGTTTCTCTAGGCAATTGAGAGATAAAGTCATTCAAAAGGCTGTATAGAGTAATCCTATTAGTGAAATTGAATTTGGTTGTTGTGATATTTATATGGTTAAGTTACGTGTAAGAACCAATCATGAGGTTTAGTTAAATGACTGGTAAATTCAACAGAGAAGTGATGTATGATGAATAAGAAATAAGTTGACAATCTAGTAGTTATACATGATAAGGAATTAGTTTAGACAATTGCATAGAATTATTGAGTACAAGGAATAATAAAAGTAGTGAATAAAGGTAAACTTGGGAACTAAACTAACTACAATTATGGTATAAGTTGAAGGGATGGATTTAAAATTTAGGATATGATATTCTATTCTGATATTGAATTTGATGCTTAAAGGATTAACATGCGTTGAGACCTTGTGGTCAACTGAAATGACAGATTAACTCAACGATTAAGTTTTGAAGACGAAACTCTCTTTAAGGGGGTAGATTGTAAGAACCCATACAAAATTTAAAGATGGATAGAATAATATTAAGAGTAATTCCATAAGGATGATAGAAACTTTGAATCGTTGTTGAAAAATTGACCATGGAGTTTGAATTCCGTACGTATGTTAAACTTAGTTTCAGAGGTGTTTAAGCTTTGGAAGCTTGGTTAGACAAGTTTTTAATTTTTTTTAGGTAAAAATAATATGACCATTGAATCTGGGAGGTCTAAAAACCTTGGGAGAGGTAATATAGATTGTATTAGAAGTTTGGAAATACTCCAAAAAGAATTTGGGTGGAAGGAATTTGATATTGCCTTAGTATTTTGACTATAACTTTTTATGCCCGATGTCCAAATTAGCTAATTTTCTAGATAGTAGAAACTAGACTTCAATAGCTACAAAAGCATATTTCACAAAAATTTCGTGAATCGGCTTCTAATGTAACGCCCCAATTTTTTTCTTTTTTCTGAGACGTTTAATTGATATAAAAACACTCAAATAAAAATAATAGAGCACTAATTGTCCCAATAAAATTTCATTTATCAAAATCATCTCCCAATACAAATGAATCCATCAATGTACATGAATCTCTCAATATAATTAGAACATCAATTACATCGACATCTTCTCGTCTTTAATATTTTGATTATCTCGTTTCTGATTTTTTGTCTAAAATCAGCTTGAAAATATTAAATAAAGTGGGGAAGTATACAATATGACAAGAAAAAAAATGTTCATTTACAATAATCGAGTATCATAAAGAATCTCAATCAACAAATACCAATATCAAATTTACATATCATACGTCATACAGATTCTTAACACAGATCTGACACCTCACCAATCATCCCACCTCAACCCAATTCCACGGGTCTCCCGACTGGCGATGCATCGGCTATTGGCTGCCACGATCCCGTCTCAATATCCCCATAACACGACCAGTGACACAAAAATATTCAACAATATTCAATCGAAATTTTAAAATAACGATAACACAAGTAAAAATAAAAATCATAGGATAATCAAAGAAATAATCTTTGCAAAGAGATTTAAGAACACCATATTGCATACCATCCCGTACCTCAAAATCTTTGTTTGGATTCAATAACTCAGTTTTCTTCCTCTTTTCCCCAACTTCTCTTGCATTCTCTCTAGGAGGTCACCATTGTGTTTTCCTCCTAATTCCATAACCAAGTCCCCTATTTATAGGTTTTTAGGAATCCTAGTAATATTCTAGAGGAATATTCTAAAATATGGAATATCTTAGGAAAATTCTAAATTATGGAATATTTTAGAAGAATATTCTAAAATGTGAAATATTCTAGAGAAATATTATAAAATGTAGAATATCCTAGGAATATTCTAAAATGGGAAATATCCTTTGAATATTCTCAAAATGTAGAATATTTTAAAAAAGTGGAATATCCTAGGAATATTCTAAAATCTTCTAGAACCTTCTACTCTCCTTAAAAAAAATTCTTCCTCAAAATTTCTTAATTCAACAAGAATCCGAAAATCCTTAAAACTCAACGAAAACACAGTAAACTCACTTCCCACAAATATCATATAAGATCTAAAACCTAAGCTTTGATACCAAATTGTAATGCCCCGATTTTCTCTTCTTTCAGAGACGTTAATTAATATAAAAACACCCAAATAAAATAACAGAGTGCTAATTATCCAAATAAAATTTTATTTATCAAAATCATCTCCCAATACAAATAAATTCTTCAATATACATAAATCTCTCAATATAATTAAAACATCAATTGCAACGATATCTCCGCGTCTTTAATATTTTAATTATCTCGTTCCGGTATTTTCTCTAAAATCAGCCTGAAAATATTATATAAAGCGGGGAAGTATACAATATGACTAGCAAAAAAAAATGCTCAATTATAATAATCGCGTATAACAAAGTATCTCAATCAAAGGATACTAATATCAAATTTACATATCACAAGTCATACAAAATCTTAACACAAATCTGACATCTCACCAATCATCCCACCTCAACCCGATTTCACGGGTCTCCCGACTGACGATGCATCGACTATTGGCTGTCACGATCTCATCTCAATATCCGCATAACACGATCAATGAGACAAAAATATTCAACGATATTCAATCAAAATTTTAAAATAATGATAGTACAAGTTGGAATAGAAATTATAGGATAATTAAAGAAATACTCTTTGCAAAGAGAATTAAGAAGAGCATATTGCATATCACCCCGTACCTCAAAATTATTGTTTGAATTTGATAACTCAACTTTCTTCCTCTTTTCCTATATTTCTCTTGCCTTCTCTCTGGGAGGTCATCGATGTGTTTTCCTCCTAATTTCATAACCAAGTCCCTTTTTTATAGGCCTTCAGGACTCCTAGGAATATTCTAAAATCTTCTAGAACCTTCTAGATTATTCCAAATTCTTTTTTTTTAAGCTAATATTCCCTAACTACCATATAATTAAGTTTAAACTACCTCTAAAAATTTGGGATCTGTAACACCCCACATTTTCTTTTATATATGTATAAAAATATATAGAAACTACTTGTGGTAAAAGTGTGGATATGTGTAGTGATGTGTGTTTTAATTCGATAGGTTGGAAAAGTAGAAATTTTGAATGTCAGTGTAAATCATAGTTAAAGCTAGTTTAGCTAGTGAATGGGTGACATGAATTTTAAAAGAACTTCTAACAACTATGTTTGGGGTACAAGTGTATGTTGTGAAAGTTTGGGTTGGTTTTGGAAGGGTTTAGGATGGATTGGAAATGAAAAACGGAGGAAAAAGGCAAAACTGGGCAAAACCCTACCGGTAATATGTGTACAGTATTGTACCGGTACAGTGTAACGGTACAGCCGAAAGAAAAATCTGAATATTTAATGTCGCGATCTTGGTCCGATTTTTGCCCTATAAATACCTTATGTCGCCTCCTTTGGCTCTATTTCGGCCCCTCCAACCTTAGAAACCCTAAGAGAGAAAGAAAGGAGAAAAAGAGAGGAAGAAAAGGAGAGAGAAACACTTGCTTTGAAGGAATTCAAACCTTGGAGTCCATCAAAACCTAACTTTTCAAGAACAAAAGGTAGGGGTTTTCTCTCACTCACTTACATTGAGGCTAGGGCCTATATATATGTAATTTTTTTTCATTTTAAAATTATACATGTAGGTTATATAATCCTTGTTTCTTAATACCCTCGCAATTACTACCATGATTTAAACAATATTATTGTTTGATTAACCCTTGAATCCCTTTCCTTGATTAAGAACCCTAGATTTCAAGAGAGATGAACTTTTCTCTAAATTATTCTTAATTATTGATTTCAAAACCTTAGTGTTTCATATCGAACCATGAGATGATGCTATTGGGATCTCATGTACTTTTCTTGGTTGGTTGTGAAATTGTTGCATGATATATTTTGGGATTTTAGATAAATACTTGAAAATTGGGATAATTGTGGAATTGTACGCTTGGTTGGGTTGTTGGTGACGCACATGAGTGAGAGGTTCCTTGTAAGGATGCTCACCCCTCCTTAAGAGGTTCCCGGTAAGGATGCTTGAGAAATATGCTCGTTATAGTGAGAGGTTCCTTGTAAGGATGCTCACCCCTTCCCAAGAGTTTTCCTGTAAGGATGTTTGGGAAACAATGTAATGATTGGTGAGAGGTTCCATGTAAGGATGCTCATCCACTCTGAAGAGGTTCCTGGTAAGGATGTTTGGGAAACAATGTAATGATTGATGAGAGGTTCCATGTAAGGATGCTCATCCATTCTCAAGAGGTTCCCGGTAAGGATGTTTGAGAATTCAAGGTGACCTAAAAGAAGGGGGAGGTTACCACAAAGTATGCCACCTACCTAAAGAATTATGAGAAATTATTTATAACCATTAATGATTATTATTTGTGTGTGATTGCTCGTTTATTCATTTAAGTAATGTTTTGAAATAAACTTGAGATCCTTTTTTTAATGTCACTGCTTTATTCCAAATTATGCATCTATGTTATGTTAAAAATGAGACCGACCGCTTTATCTGCTTTTCTAAACCTTGTATGGGTTTGGCAGAATTTTTCTACAGAACTTCGTGCTCACCCTCTACAGTTGAACCTTTTCCAGATGTCGGGCCAGAGGATGTACTCGGTGCTAACGACTTGTACCTTGGGGAGGCTTCACTAGAGGGATACCTAGATCCCGAGTGGGACATCTAGAGATGTCATTTAATTTTTATTCTAGACTAGAATACTATTTTGGAAACACTGTATAGTCTAGATTTCTTTTGTAATTTTCGCTGCGCTATAATATTAAATTTTCAAGGTAGGATTTTCTTCTCAAACTCATCCATTGAGATTATGGATATATATTTATATTATTTTCATCTTTATTATGACATAAATAATTGATCCACAATGTTTTAACATTTGTTTGAATCCATAATCTATTTTTTGAACAAAATATATGTTTTGCTTCTAAGTTTTATCAGTTCTAGATTGAAAAACCCTAATTCTTGATTTCTATAAGTTCAAAGATATTTCTTGGGGATCTCTTGCGTGTTTTCTTGAATTGATGATTCTTGATTGTAGTTAAATTTTATGGAGAGGTTATGAAAATTATCTCTTGTATAGGTGGGTGTGATTAAAGTGAATTGTCCTTGAATCTATATCACAAAGTGTTTAGATATTTTTGTTACCTCGAGCAGTTTGAAGGTTTATTATCACTCATAGTGGAGTTAGTGCCTTGTGAGTACAAAACTACTATTCATATACAGTGATCGAGGTTGGGAATTAGTATACTAGTCCTAGGAAGGATACGCCCTTCCTAAAAATTTATTGTGAGACTCACATGCATATCATACCATTTTTTAAATATAGTGGGTTAAAGTGTAATTTGTTAATATTTGTATAGGGTTAAAATTTTGATAAATAAACCCTGAGAAGTTGGGTTTGCTTTTAATAAAAGAATTTTATTATTGAATTACAAGGTAGAAAAATGTTTAGATGAAATTTTGGAAGTGACAGAAAAATTTGTGTGTTAAATTTAAGAATAAAATAAACAAAGGGGGAACTTAATGTGAATAGGAAAAAATGTGATGAGTCAATAGAGACACCCGACTTCATGGGATTTCTCCTGCCTTTGTGCTCGGTAGGTATTAAAGAGGGCCTTTTGGCATAAACTAGTTGAAAAAGAGGAGAATTGGGGGAGGAAGGGTTTTGAAACAAACCTTAAACCTCTTTTACCGAAAACAAAGGTGGGAAAGAACTTCTTGTTTCCTTGAGTTTGTATATAATTTCTTCTTTGTAGTTAACATAATCCTTGCTTTTGCACAAGGAATTGAACAGAGGTTGTGAATTGAGGAGTTAAGAAACCCTAGGTTCTTGAGTGTGAGTTCAGAGCAGTTGGAAGGAATCAAACCTCAATAGAGGTAAATGAATTCTTGTAAATTTATGTGTTTTTTGACTGTTAGATGTATCCTTGTAGTGTGGGTAATGGTTGGGTGGAAATAGAATTGAGTTTTGATGGTGAAAGAGAGGGTTTAAATTGTATTTTAAGCCGCGGTTTAGAGTTGAGTCAGCTCAAACATGTGTTCAACCGATTGAATAGGGTTCTGATTGGGGAACCTGTTCAAAGTTTCTTGAACCAACTTGTGTGCAATGTGCTAGAGATTATACTTTTCCAATACGAGATTTTTGGGGTTGGAGTTGGATTTGATTAAAGCTGATACATTAATAGCTCAATTAAAGATAAGGATGGTATTGATAGACCATATCCGGGAAGCGCTGGCTAAAGATCCTCAATTGATGAAAATTGTGAAAGAAGGTAAGAAATGTCTTTGAACCAATTTTGTAATGCGATCGGATGATATGTTTTTCTTTGGTACTCGCATGTGTGTACCTAACTGGGTGTTGAAGCAGGAAATCTTGGAGGAAGCTCACAATCTAGCCTATGCTATGCACCTAGTTAGCACTAAGTAGTATTGAGACTTACGAGAATATTATTGGTGGATGGTAATGAAATGGGAGATTGCATAATTTGTGGCACAATTTTTGGTGTGTGAACAAGTGCAGGTTGAGCATTAACGGCCTGTGGGTTTACTATAGCCACTCCCTATTTGGGAATGTAAATGGGAGCACATTACAATTGATTTCATGATAGGTCTTCCTTGCATTTAGAAAGACCATGATTCTATTAGCATGGTAGTAGATCATTTGACGAAGTCTACTCATTTTCTTGCCGTTAAAACTAATTTTTCATTAGATAAGTATGCAAAACTATATGTGGATGAGATTGTAAAATTGTATGGTGCACTAGTGTCCATTGTCGCTGACAAGGTACATGAAAAGTATTGTTGTTGTGCATGTGTGTATCATTGAATAACCTTATGAATGCACTTCACTATATTTGAGGCATCTTAGGATACCTTAGTTATAAGTTTTGAAACTTAGTGTGAGACCCATTTGTGCCTAGGCTGCATTTTAAAACATATGAACATTTGAGTTAAAAATAACCAAAGTAATTAAAAGGTTTAGGCATTGTGAATATGTAAACCTTCTTTTGATTCTCTAAGTAGTCATGGCATTAGAAGCATAAGTTTAAACAATAATTAGGCTAAGCAAATGTGGGGAGTCTTTCTAAGGAGCAAATAGTTCAAGAAGATTAAATAAAATTTGATTGACTGAAGAGGTTCTAGGATTAACAATGCTTGGAAGCACTTGAAAAATGGTAACTTACAAACTTTCAACAGATTAAAATTCTACCTCGTATGAAGAATACTAAAAATTCTCCATGGCCATTAGGAATGATTTGATTTTTTAAAATATATTTTCCTAAGACTATATACCATGCATTTATTCAATAGAAAGTTGTTATCTAAAAAGGTTAATAATTGCATCACTGGCACTAAAAATGAATACATTTAAGAGATAACAAAGAGAGGGAATATGCAATTAAAAGAATAGAAGGAAAAAGTTAAAATGTGGGATTGAGACCATGAACTTATGTGCACTTTGTGTATTACATGATACCTTTTCTCAAAGATTTAACTTGTGCTAGAAATGAAATTGGAAGAATGATCATAAAAAATACATCATTTAGATAATACATTTCTATGCTTAAACATGATTTATTTAGACAGATATGGATGTCAAACATGACTA
>JAHQCQ010031147.1:36720-83177 GCA_023539305.1 Ilex asprella | reverse complement strand
CTAAAGCAGAGCTTAATGTCAATCGGTAGCACAAGACTATTGAATGATACATGACTAATGGACAATAAGATAGATTTACAGATGGGGAAAGGAATCTTCACACCTATAATTAACCTTATAATTGAAAATCACAGTAACCTTATAATTGCATTGAGCCTAGTTTGTAGATTTGCACACATTATTAGAATTTTTTTCAGAAAAAGAAAAAAAAAATGTAAAGAGTGTTTTTCACATGAACAAGAAAGGTGTGTTTCGATAATGATTTGATTCGAATTTTTTTAACTAAGTAGGAATTTAAACTACTTTACAGCGAAAATTAATATGAGAATTTTAAGGTGACGATGTAAATTTGAAGAAATAATGGCCGAATTCAAGGATATACCAAAAAATATATTTTTTGAATTCAATCATTTTTCAAATACATATGCTTACATATATCTTCAATTCAACTTAGTTGGGCATTTTTGCTTCATCATGCTTCCTTCACTAAACATTTTTTAAAGGCCCACTGCTAAGTGCAAAATCTAAACAATAATTCCACTATCCAATGATATTAGTAAATTGAGTCTGACATGTTATCTTATTGAATTGAGTCCAAGCAGCATTACCAAACCGTGATCTACAACAATTTGAAGTTACAAAATTTCATTACCACTGTATTATTCTGTGAAGTTATGGAAGAGCATGTGATACATTCGGCGGGGAGGATTAAAATTGCATAGATTCCACTAACTAGAATGTCCAAGATAATTAGTTGCTAGTGTAGAAGATAGAAAATACAAAGGAATTAAGAAGCAGATGTCATCATGTGTCAGGAGTATTTTTGGAAAGATTAACAAGATATAGTGGCATACCTTTGTTTCGTATATGTGCCTTATTGTGTTATTAAGGTCGTCCATCCACACAGTTGGCTTGAATGCTAGATCTACTTTCTCCAGCTTTGGCGTGCTTAGGGGTCCCAGAGAGAAGGTCTTCATTTCACGGCAATTATGGAGTGTGACTTTATGCAATGATGGCAATTCCAAAGCATGTTTCACCGGGAAAAAACTCGTTAGTTTGCGTAGATGGAAAAGTAACAAAGTTTCCAATTGAGGGAACATAATTTCTTTCATCCTGCTCCCTTCTTCTGCTTCTTCTTCCTTTACAACAACTTCTTCCAACATTGGGCAATTCAATATCATCAATTCTCGGAGGAGCACCAGACTCCTAGCCATGGACGGAGAGAATAAGTTTCTCAATTTGTCGCAACTTGCAATTGCCAAATTTTCAAGTTTACTGAATGAACCAGTGGGGACTTGGCTACCCCATATCTCACTCACATTCCCCATTCTATAGATCTGCAATTGCTTTAAGCTAGCAGACACAAACTGGGAAATTCGTAACATCACGTTAACGTTAGGCCCACATCAAAAATAGAAGAGATAAGAGTAAACTACACAAATGTCCCTTAAACTATGACTCTTGTGTCAATTAAGCCCCTAAACTAATTTACATGTCAATTGAGCCCCTAAACTCTAAAATTTTAACAAAATTAGTTCAGGGGCTCAATTGACAAGAAACTTAGTTCAGGGGCTGATTTGCTAAAATTTTAGGGGTTTAATTGACACAAATTAATTTAGAAATAATTAACAGAAGACTATAGTTTAACAATCATTTATGCAATTTACTCAAGAGATGAGCAGTGCCAAAGTCATATAGACTTCTACATAGCATCTGACTCGTCATAGGTTATAGATTATTAATTTGTTAAAAATCCCTCATTGATTACTCAAATGCTTGTTAGTGTTTCCACATCTTTTCAATTGAATTTCTTGGTAGTCCTCTGGAATCTATATTTGTTTAAACCATCTTTTTCTACTGGACCGAAGTGATGCAAATTAAATACTTGAGGTAATAAATTAGCAAAATTGAAAGATTGATGACCAAAACTGACACCAAGTGCATAATTTGGGGATTAAAAATATATTTTGTCCAGAATTAAACATTAGCGAAATTGGAGTTGATGAAATGGATTTAAATGTATGATAAGTGCCTAGTAAGTAAAATTAGGAAGCCAGGACCAGATTAAGACTCTGTCCCTCCCTTTATCAAATGGGGAGTTCTTCTGGTTGTTTTTCGTTAGAATCAATACAGACCCACCACCCCATAACCAAAAATATAAGAAGACAAAAAAAGAAAGAAACAAGATTATGTACCTTTTGGTCGAAAAAAGATTGCAACCTTGTAGCATCGTGGTAGCTTTTGGGGCAGAATTCCTTGATCATTGGCAGATCCCAAAGTGCTAGTTCAGTCAAAAGAGGGAACTCAATGCCATCAATGTTTTCACAGAAACAAATGAGATTTGGTAGATTCCGTAGAATTAGACGCTCTAGTTTGGGAAATATGATCTTATCAGTTACATTGTCATATCCTCTTTCATTTGAAAAGACTTCTTGAATCATCTCACAATTAACTATCTCAAGTTCTTGGAGTTGCATCAAACTTCTAGCTGCTGATTGCAAAAAGAGATTTCCCAATTTTGCACAAAATCTTACGACAACGCGTTTGAGATTGGACAAGGACTCCAGCTCTTTGAGAATCGCATTACTGATTTCTTTGCCTTCTTCTTCAGTCTCCCATCTAAATTTGTCCAAGCATTCCATGTATAATTCTTCCAATCCGACTAACCCTGAGAAGACACCTGGTGCAATTGTTGTGAGATAGAAACAGTCCCTCAGCTCTAGCAACCTCAGATTAAGCAATCTTCCTATTTCCTTTCGTAACACATCAATAGAGGAACGAACAAGGCTGAGGATTTCTAGATTCACTATCTCTCCAATTAAAGTTATATCTTTAAGTGACTTGCAATTTTTTAGATGCAATGTCCGAAGGTTCTTCAGGAGTCCAAGTGATGATGGCATTGATGGTATCTCATTGTCCTGCATATCAATATCTAAAACTTTGAGGTTGCTCAGTTCCGCTAAAAAACTGTCTAGTACCTTCAATGGACATTTGTTACATACCAACCGCAACAACTCTAGTTTTGGACACTTCCCAGGAAGCTCGGTAATCTCATCTGTTATTATTGAAATTGCAGTGTAATCTTTATATGCCTCTCTGCTTGGCCACCTCTTCAGGTTGACATCATGGCTTATCATAAAAACATGTTCACCCTTCGAAGCAATTGATATGGCCACATCACGAATAACATCATGCATTTTGACATGCTTTGTAATGCCACTACCTAGCAATTGGAAATCACCAATATCACTATCTAGCAATAGAAAACGATCTTTAAGTCTCTCAATCAATGTGCAAACCCTGTTTCTTGCTTGTTTGACTACTTGGATGCCTCCAAATATATCGAGACCCATTCCATACCTAACTAGATCTTCTAACGGGATATCAAAATCTTCAGGAAATAGACAACAATGCAAAAAGAGAGACTTGCCTTCTGGGGAATCTAAATGATTGTAACTCAGCTCTAGTGGTCGGTATACATCTCTTTGCACTTCTGTGATAGTTCTGGGGATAGATGTTTTCAATTGTAGGAGTGCATCATCCCACACAGGCTTGATTTTATTTTTCAATGCTCTACCAACAGTAACAAGAGCCAGTGGCAAACAATTACATTCATTTGCAACTAATTTTGCCACTGGACACAATTCAGGAGCTTCAACAGAATGACCTGCCATCTCTTTGAAAAGACTCCATGCTTCGTTTTCAGATAAGATTTCAATTGCGATAATCTCAGCTTCCATCTCACCGCAAACGTCTCTACTCCTTGAAGTCAATATAAATTTTGACCCATCATGATCTCTTCCACAAGGGATTCCTAATTCCTCCAGATTGAGCCTTTCCCAAAGGTCATCTAAAATTATAAGGAATTTCTTTACATTCTTTAGTCTTTCACGTAGTCGATCTGCTCTAATGGACAAAGTCTCTTCTTCGAGTTTCAGACATAATGATTCTGCAATTGCACATTGTATCTTTTTTAAGTCTGGTGATTGAGAGACAACTACCATGAAGACCTCATCAAAGAGTTTCTCTTTTTTTGCCCATTGCATAATTTCTTTCGCCATTGTTGTCTTGCCTATCCCTCCCATTCCACATATCGCTACCACGTTGACGTTGCTATTCTTCACAGCTGCCATTATTCTTTGCTTAATTGATTTTCGGGATTCAAATTCTCGGGATTTGAATTCTGTCCCCACCGGAGGTTCACGGACTGACACCCCACTGAAGTTTCCATTTCCTATGAGCGTAGTCAGATCTTGGATCTTCTTCTTCGCAGCACGACTTTGCGAGTAACGAGGCACCAGACAAAATCGAGACAAACACCGTCTGCTTTCTCTATCTTCATCTTCTAGAAATTTTTTTGCCTCTTGCAGGGATGTATCTGCAGTTGAACACCAGGTTGTAACATCAGCTAGGATAGTTTCTACATTCCGTTTAGCGTCATCAATCTTTTGTTGCACAGCATGCCTCCTAGCTTCTAGATTCCCAACTGCATTTCTAAATTCCTGGATGTTGTTGTCATAGTTCTTCAGGTAAGAAAAGACCTTCCCGATTGGAATAATCCCAAGGAATGCTACTATTAGATTAGCTACGTCCGTCATGATTACTCTTTTTTGTTTTTTTTTTCCATTCCTTTTTCTTCCCTTTTCCTCTAGAGCAGCGATATGGAGTAGTCAACAACTTGATCAGCAACACCAATATCCCTTGGACCTTTTCAATAAAAAAGGAGGATGTCAATTGCATCATTTAACGACAGTACTTTTTTCATCAAAAGGTAATAAATCTAATGGCAACAAGCCTTAATCACCCCCGGATGCCCTTTGTTCTCCTGTTCAAATTAAAATTTAATGACTAGAGGTAGGAGAGTTCCCCCCACACTGATATTTTTAGTAAAGTATCATGTCAAATTCTTCGTTCTATGGAGTCTATTCAATCACTTTATACATGATATGTTGCATAGTCTCATAGAGTTCTCAATAAAATAGACAACAATAATTCTGATTTGTAAAAATTAATAATATTTCTTTCAATAGAAATCAATCAAATACATGTTCTTTTGCAACTTTCTACCAAAAAGAAAAAAAATGTAACCAAGCCATCATTCATCTGTCACTGCTTGTGTGGGAAAAAATCAACTATACCACTAAGAAAGTTTCGATTAAAGCAACTCATTTAAAAAGTTACTGTGAGGAAAGTTTTGATATACACTAATCCTAGTAATTAGCCCCGCCTCAGCTAATTGACTCTTGCATAAAGACAAGAGGATAAACTTATCCACCATTCAAAAATCAAAAGATTTCTCAGTTGAATGACCAATCTCCATTTAAAAGGAAAGATGTTAAGACACCTCACCGCAGAGGAGTTTCAACCTCCTAAACAACTAGGGGTGGAATATTTCCTGCCTCATAGGATGAGCAGGAAGATTAGACTCCTATTTTAGGAGTCTGATTTCTCAAATAGCAAATAGAGTCCACTCTCCTAAGGAAACTAATTTCCAAACTATAAAATGTAGCTCTGGTGAATCATCAAAGGTACACAACTCCACTCCTCAATATCCCTCTCCAACTTTCACTAGATTTCTAAACTAAGCATCATAGGGTCAACCCGTAGAGCTCCCCCCCTCCCCCGATCTTCTACTTTTTTTAAGGGTTGCCTGCCTTTTGAAATCTAACTTTGAACATCAGAGAGCTAGGATGGACCTTCAAAAAGCTGACTAGGAGGCCAATAGAGTTTAACCTAAGTTACATTGTGGTTGGGGAAAATTTTGTACCAACAGTTTGACTCTGTATGTGGGAACAACGGAGAATTTCGTATGTTCTCATAAATTTCTTAAAAGAACAACCTTGAATGGTGACTACCTGATTGATGGATGTGACAAAAAATAATTTTCCCAAGGAACAACATTTCCAAGAGGTGCTCAAAGGATATAATCATGACGAGGAGTCCCCTCAAGCCACCAAGAGACAAGGAACTAGAGAATGCTCAATCTGGACAGGAATTATAACATAATGCATAAGAACATGGAAGGTTTGACCCAATAAAATCAGCAAATATTACAAACACTCATTTGCCAACCTCATCAACAGGTCTCCCATTTAGGATAAACTCAGTGTGATCAAGCAATAGACGACCATAACCACAATTATACCTCCCACCAACAAGAGGAAAACAATTCGCTAGATCAGAAGTTCAAGGACATTAGTGATTGCATCAGAGATGTGCTTAACATAGTTAAAACCAGTGTTCCAGGGACTATGGAGACCTTGGTTTAACCTTAGAATACCCATTCTAATATGATGTTACACAATATCCATTGCCTCCTAAATTTAAATTTCCTATAATAGACAACTTTGATGAGCAGAAAGATGCTTTGGACCATCTATAGACTTATAAGTCTCTCACACTACTTCAAAACGTTCCAGACTGAATCATGTGCAGAGCTTTAACACAACGATGTAATAGGTCCTCTTCCAAGTGCAAGATGACAAAGTGCTCAAATTGCCTAGAAAATTGAGGACACTTCCTCACAAAAGAGTAAGGGACAAGTATTGTTGATTTCATCTAGACTATGGGCATTATATAGAGGATTGTATCACCATGAAGGATTGGATAGAAGATTTGATTAGGCGATGCCATTTTTTTTGGTTTGTCGATAGAAACAGAAGAGAATACAGAGATTCGCCACCCAAAGGTTGTTAACACCTGCATCCCTTGGGGAAAATAAAGGTAACTTCAGGAGGTTTGGCAACCAGAGGTGAAAGTAGCTCGGCGCGATGAGTCTATTCAAGAATAGCTTGATTGGACCAAGATGTAAAAGAAATCAACTTGGTCCATCAAGGAAAGGTGCCCAGACACAACCCACCAGTTAATGTTTCAGACAAAAACCTTAATGGAGTTTGATTTCCATATGATGACCCCCTCTCATCTCAATAATTGCATCTAATCACACTATAAGTAGGGTCTTGGTAGATAATGGAAGCTCAACTATAAAATATTTAGAAATGACTTTCATCAGCTAAACGTAGGATGGTGCAACTTGAAAAGCTCCCCTCGTTGGTTTGTTAGGAGGAAAAACTTATCCACTAGGAGCAGTATCTATCCCAATCACCCTAGGGAATTCCCCTATAGAGGTCACCCATTTGGTGGCTTCATGGTAATGGACTGCCCCTATGCATACAAAATTAACTTCAGGTGACCAACTCTCAATGCTTTAAATGTAGTCCCTTCGACATACCACATTCTTCTTCAATTTCCCACAAAGAATGGGCTAGGAGAGGTTTGGTGTGATGAAGCTACGACTAGGGAGTCCTATGTGGCTTCAACCAAGAGTATCACATTAGCTGAGACATGCTAGGTATAGAACATTAACCTAAGGAAACTTGAAGAAGAGAAAAAATTTTGCCCAGTGGAGGAGCTACTTCCAATAGCCTTGGGAGGAGATCTATATCGAAAAACATACGTGGGATCTGAGCTCCCACAGCACGTCAGAAGCAAGGTAGGGGAATTCCTGCACAATAATATGGACACATTTATCTAGAGCCATGAGGACATGCTTGCAATAGATCCTCGGGTAATGGTTCACATGCTCAACATAGATTCTTTTCAAACCATTTAGGTAGAAGATGAGGATGTTTGACCAAGATAGAGCTAGGGCTATACCTAAAAAGGTGGACAAGGTCTTGTATGATTAGTCCATCATAGAATTGCACTACCCATAGTGGTTGGCCAACATGGTCTTATTCAAAAAACACAATAGAAAAAATTGAGATTTTGTATAGATTTGAAATATCTCAACAAGGCTTGTCCAAAGGATTGCTTTCGAATCCCATGAATTGATTTCCTAATAGATTCCATAACATAAATTCAACTAATAAGCTTTATGGATGGATTCTCTGGGTACAACCAGAACCCCATGCATCTGGATGATCAAGAGAAGACCTCATTTGTTACATAGGAGGGGTTATACTACTACCAAGAAATGCCCTATGGCTTGAAAATGCTGAAGTTACATATCAACATTTGGTCTACCAAAAATTTGAATGCTTAATTGGGAAGGCTATGGAGGTTTATATTGATTACATTTTGGTAAAGAACCAGCTTGCCGAAGACTATATGTCTCACCAAGATGATGCCTTCAAAACCTTGAGGAGATATCATATGAAGCTGAACTAATCCAAGTGATTCCTAGCTGGTAGTTAAGTAAATCCAAGGGGAGTATGAGACAAAGGATGGGGGAATGACAACTGACATGTCTAAGATAAAAAACCACATTGCACAATTTGAAATTTTCAGTATAATGGAAATCCCACGAGTAAAGAATTCTCATGCTAATTCTCTAGCATAATTAGCCTAATCTTTTTATAATGATCTCCCTCCTATAATCCATGTGGAACTCCTTTGAATGCCAAACATAAAGGAGGAGGAAATTGAAGTCAAAATAGCTCAGCAAAAAGAGGGATGAACCTAACCTCTCATTTTGTACTTGTAACATGGAACTTTACCATTTGGAATGATAGAAGCTCATAAATTTTTTTGAAAGGCAAATTGGTATCCGAATATTAATGGAGTCCTTTATAAAATAGGTTTCTATTTCCCTATATGCATTGCTTAGAGTCTGAAGAAGTGGAGTTTGTTTTTAAGGAAATTGATGAGGGAGTTAGTGACAATCACTTGGGAGGAAGAGCTCTAGCTTTAAAGCTCTTCTCCAAGGATATTATTGGCTTATAGGGCTGTAACTTGGGTGAGTTAAGGGATCAACCCGAGCCCAACCCTAGGTATAAAATCTTTAACCCTAACCCAACCTCAACATGATTATTGCCCGGGTTGATTTTGGGCACGCTCAAGTTGAATTCGGGTTCAATTCAGTTTGATTTTAGGTATGCAATTTGGGCTAAATTCTGGCCATATCCATGATCTACCCACCCCAAACCACCGCTACTCAAATCACATAAACAACCATTATGCCCACAATTCACAAACAACATCCCAATAATAAACCCCCAAACTTTATCTCATTCTTCTCCCTTTCTTTTCAACTTCTCAATCACATCAACAGAGCCCCAATTTCCAGCAATCCCACCATTCCCTTACCCCTTATGCTACTCAAAAATCCCAAACCCAAATGAAATGAAGGGAGAAATGGAGCCTCACACGTACTTACATAAAAATTAACATACATATACCATTTTCATTACTGGAAAAATCATTTTTGTTATTATTGATGGAGAGAAAGACGGAGAAAGAGAGAAGTAAAGATCAATATTAGTTGCAAGGCAGAGAGCAAATAGAGTGGACTGTAAAGACGATCTGAGTGAGAGATTGAGAGAGCCGATAAACGTGAGAGACTAAGAGGTAGAGGGGAATTGAGAGTGAGAGAGGTGAAAGAAAAAACAAAAAAAAATTAGAAACCCTAGGTGTGTTGTGCATATATATATTTAATTTGTCAGGTTGAGCCCGATTTCATTAATTCAGGTTGGATTCAGGTTGAAACCAATAACCCGAGGCCTCAACCCGAATACTGCCAGATTTTATTTCAAGTTGAAGGTTTTTAGCCTAGACTTAACCCAAATCTTAAAAACCTCAAACCAAGCTCTGATTTTTTTGGGTTTGCCTACCCAAGTTCCACCATTGCTAGTTTACCATGCAGATGGATTTTGAGAAATTGCGATACGTGTTGGAGGTTCACTAACATGTATAAGCACTATCCTCAAGTGTTGACCTCGATTACTAGCCCCTAGTATTTCGTATAATGGAGCATCAACATAGTTGGACATCTGTCAATAGAAAAGGGGCAAAAATAAGTTTGCAATAGTGGCCAAAGATTACTTCACCAAGTGGTTAGAAGTAAAGCCACTAGCTACCATCATAGAGCAAAAGCTTAGGGGCTTAGTTGGGAAATCTATCATTTTCCACTTTGGTGTTCCTAGGGTCCTGGTGCCTAACAATGGCAAATAGTTTGACAATGACACTTTCTAGGAGTTCTGCTCTATATTGGGAATCCAAAATCATTATTCATCTCCCATTCACCATCAATCATAGGTTTGTATTTGGCTATTTTTGTGGAGTTCATTGTAAATCTCAACATTTTCTATGGTCATAGTGATACAAAGATTGAATATCTATAAACATCATTGAAGGGAGGAGATCAAGCGTTAAAACTACTTCATTTTCACTTTGAATGTACCTTCAAGCTTAGAACAAAGGTAATGACCTAGAAACCTAAGAGGATCTGTTGGTTGGATTATTAGAGTTAAAATAGGGTCGGGATTAATTCGTGTATGGCTTAGGTTTTTTCACAAAAATATTTTCTAAAACCACTTTGTATTTTTGAAAACATAGTTTAAGCCATTAGCAACCCCTCTTTAGTGCTCAAGCGGATAAGTTTTTTGCTTGGTTTTAAACTTAAAATACCAATAGTGACCACCCTATGATCACTAGCATCTAGAGATTCTATCTAACCTCACAACTTGGTCTTGAAGATCTTGATTGGTTGAAGACCAAAACCAATGGTGTGTGCATTCCGAGGATAGTTGTTGAGCCTAAGATCTCCTGAGATCTAAAGGATCCTCGCAGATGTCAATCCAAGTGAAGCAGCACATAACTTCGGAGAGGCACTTTGGCAGAGAGGCTAGTTAAAGGAAGGGAACATCTAACCATCATATTGATTGAGGTACAAGACTTGAGTACCTGTAAGCTGATTTTAGGTAGTTGATTAGATTTTTGGGAATCGAGAAGGTTCTCTGCGATTTTTCCCAAGAAGGATTTCATCGTCAACAAATCACTTGTGTTATATATTATTTTTACATATACAATTATGTTTTCATGCTCACACATGCAATATGCATTTGATTGATTGAATGGTTGAATCTTATAATCATCCATAGTCGTGCATTCAAGGGTTTGGGACCCTGTGGGATATTGAGTGTTGTGTGATTAATTGCTAAAATTAATACACTAATCTTCATGGGTTCATTGGGTTATGGTGGTTGTAAAAGGGTTCTCATGTTTAATGATAAATACTTGTGAGAAGAGATAATTGTAGTAGAAGTAGGTTTTAATTGATGATTGTTAAGCAGTTACAAAACCTACTCACCTCCCTCTAGATAGTGTCATCCACTCCACGTGTGTAATCATGGGGGAAGATGAACATATATCTCCCCTTTCCAGAACAACAAAAATGAAGAATAAATCAGATATCAGTAGAGGTTGACAAAAGGGCATATTTACAAGTCCAAGAAAACTATAACTATCATTCAGTATAGTGGCAATGATACAGAGTTCCCAAGTTTTAGTTTTTGGTCACACTACAACAAGCAAAAAGATCATCAAAGCCAAAAAACTATTTTCCTCACTTAGGTTAAAGAAAATCACCTCAATCTTTGAAGTGGGGGAGTGGAGGGCAACTGGTTTAAGGTCTTTTGAGCATTTCCTCATCTCATCTTAGACAAAACCCGAGTGGACAATTTTGAGTATGAAAGAATTGACACTATATCCACCTATGTTCAACATCATATATGGAGAGAAGGGACTACGAGTTGTTAAAGTCCCACAAACCCCCTATATAAAAAGGGACCAACCTCCATGAATAGGTTGCAACGTTGTAGACCTTTCAAATACATATCCAATGTAAAACATATATAGAGCACATAAGATTTAGGTGATTCTGGAATTCCCAAGCCTCATAATTAATTGGCTTGAACCTTGGACAACCTTAGGCAACTATCCCACTAGTGCCTCATTGACTATTGTTGGCTATTTCAGTCCTTCTTGTAAGCTCAATCCAATATCTAATTTAGCAATCAAATTCTCAAATGAATATTTACCATTCTTTAATGTATGAAAAGTGATTGTAATTGTCTAATTCAGTGATTTCATGTCTAATTGTATCTAAACTACATTCATGGTCATGATGTTTTGATGATAAAGACATATGCAACATGAGTTAATGAAGTCCAAGCAAAAAAAATCACATTTGAATACTTCTTGGAACCCTTTAAGCTTAGTTGTGTTTTTTGTTTTATTTAGGTTAACTTTGGTAATTAACATTGGATTGAGGTTCTATTTTGCTGCATGACACTCACATCTTGATTGAAAAAGTTTTTTAAAACTTAAAACGATGTTTTAAAATCACCATAAAGGTCATGGAATGAAATCTTGTTGAGTAACAACTCCTGTACTCAATAGAACTAATTTTGCTTGGTTTTAGGCTTGAAAATAATATGGATTTTTAGATGTTCACTGGTCTTACAACTAGAGTAGTCTCTAATCACATGGGGAGAAATTGAGAAGCAAAATAGTAGGGACCGTTGGTTGACCATTTGAACGGTCTCCAAATGGTTCGAGTTGTCCCTCTTGTTGAGGTTTGGATAGATTCCTTTTCCAATCTAGTAGCCATTGCCCAAAGACTGCCCACTGACGGCTTGAGCGGTCTGTCATGAACCTTAGTTTTCTTGGGCCCCAACTAAACTTTATTCTAGACACCTATGTATATGAGATGGTTTTTGCTCTGAAGAATGTCTCATTAAGGCTAAAAGACTATCTAAAGGGGCAAGAAACCTCTTAGGATACAAATCATGGACTTCCGCAATCCAAAAGGACACAAATATACCTAGAATGATATTTAGCTATTGACTTCCATCCTTGAAGAAATAGCCTTCAAGTAGAAAAGCCACAAACCCAAAGAAGTGAGAAGTTCTTAGGAGGATTCAAAGGATAAAGGAGAAAAAGGAGTATTCCAAGGGAGGATCATTGAGCTTGATTCATCACCTATTGAAACTAGTGCTCAAAAGCTTACTGTGGACTCTAGACTGAAGATTAAAGGAAACAAATCTAACCGTAGTATTTTTTGAGGTATAAGACTTTGAACTTGTAATCTTTTTTTGAGACTAATGGATTAGGTTATTTGAACTATAGTTTTGTGATTTTTTTCCAGATGGCTTTTCTCTTAAAAATCCTCATGTTGGGGTTGTGATTGGGTTTGCAAATTTTTATATACCTTCAACTTTATATACTTTTGTTTACACACAAAAAATGGCAAACTTAGAGGGTTACACATAGAAGAGATCCAACGATCGTAAAAGAGTATGTGAGTCCATACTTGATAGAGCGGTTAAGGAAGTGAAACTCTAAAAATTCCAAGAAGTGAGGGCATGTGATATCATGAGACATCGATTGAAAATGGTTCAGCGCACGTCTACACCTCTTGAGGGAAAGACCATGATTACAATCATGGCTAGAAAGGATGTCTTAGACGGTTGAAGGTCATCCCTATAAATAACAAAGGCAAGACTGCAGAGAAATGATTCGCGATCAAACACAATAAACTCTACACAGAGCCAACCTATCTTCTATTTACTTTTCTTTTACTTCCAAGCAACATTACATTTTTCTCGTAATCCATCATTTTGGTGATCTTTAGTTATTTCATTTAATGTTAAGTACAATACTCATTTTATTTTCCAAACTTAGTTTATCTGTCATTTTGCATTTTGCTTTTCTTTCTATATTTCAATCAATTACACCTCACTATAATTTCTTGAACAGTCATGATAGTAAAACCTCACACTGGTCTAAATAAGTAAGGTTGTACATGTTGCATCTTAAGTCCAATTAGAATTTGGCAAGACTACAATCAAAAAATATTCCAAACACTTTTTGGCACTCCTAATGGGACCTTAAGTAGCCGTATGGTGAATACCTTTGGAAAAGCCAAATTTGGCTCATAAAAAATGCCTCTAGTGCATGAGGTTATTGAAGAAAGTAGGTCTTTTATCCCCAACCTGCAGGAAGAGTTGCCTCTACTCAGGGGTAAGAAAATTGAGAGTTCGATTCAGAGTCAGAGGCCACGATTAAGGCTTTGTCACACGAAGTTTCCTAGCATGTCTCCAAGTTTATCAATGGTCAGGGGGATTTGATTAGAGAAGAATCTGTCTACACTAGACAGTCATTGGAGTGGCTAGTTGATAGTTTGAATCGTCTAGGGGGTGTGAGACAACCATTGTTTTCCCTACAAATGCAGCACTAGTGGAAGCACCACAGCTAGTGCTTCCTCTGTATGTACCACCCCTAAGTGTGCAAAAGGCTAAAAATGCCCAATGAAGAAATAATAATACTCTTTTTTATGAGGATATGGCTCCCAATACTGGGTTTGGGGAGCAAAGAAGACATCCTTCTAGAGGTGCATCATGTGGTCATGAATTAAGACCAGCTAGACAGAATGATCCAGGAGGATGTCGGCCCAGCTAAGAGGCAAGTAACTAGGCCGACATTTCTAAAATCATACCATGGTTGGGTGGATAGGGAATATGAGTATCATTGAGGATACAAGGTCCTAGTGTTTGAAACGTTTTCGGCGGAAGATGGTCAATCGACCATGGAGCACATTACGCATTTCACCATACAATGTGGTGAAGTAAGGGCTAATGAATTTCTAAACTTAAGGCTATTTGCCCATTCCTTGATGGGAATGACCTTTAGATGGTACATTGATTTGTCGCACAATTTTTTGTTAGGCTAGCAAAAATTTGAGGACAATTTTCACGCTCAATTCTATCGTACTGAGCCAGAGGCAACGATGGCCGATTTGGCTAGGTTGTATCAAATGACTGGAGAAATGGCAGAGCAATACATTGCACATTTCATGGAGGCCAGGAATTGATTTGAGTTGGCAACGTGGGCTAAGTGATTCGGGCAGATCCTATGAGAGGAGTTAGACCAAAGGAACGTGTCCAAAGGTACATACTAGGGGGATCCCAATAACGAAATCCTTATGGTCAAGCCATACTAGGAGTTGGAGGTAAACATAGAAAAAATTATGGCTAGATAGCTGCATGTGTGCAAGGCCTTAACTAGACCCTCAAAGAATCAGGCACAAGCTTTGCCATGTGCCAATAAAGATGGGTAGAAATTTGGCTTTAACATCTTAAAGATTGATCAGATATTTGGCCATTTCCTCATAGACGACATTATCAAGTTATCGTTTGGTCATAAGATTCTATTGGCCGCAGATTTTAAGAGCAAGACGCACTATAAATGGCACAATATTTGGAGCCATTTTACTACTAATTGTGTTGTGTTTAAGAACGCCATTCAGAATAGCCTGAACAAAGGCCATCTGATCTTCAAAGACAAGGGGAAGCTATAGATAGGGGTTGATAAAGACCTTTTTTAATAGATAATCGTCATTAATACGGTGGAGGTGTGGCAGTCAAAGACTCCACAAAAAGGTAGACTTGGGGAAAAAACACTCCCCAAGATGAGTCTTTAGACGAGTACTCTAGTAGTAAGCTTGATATTCTACTAGGGGTCCAAGAATAGTGTGACTTGATCAAGAACGACTTATGCCCTAGATAAAAGGTTTACTATGGATCGTTTTAGAGGATGAGGGGTGAAAAAAATTTCCCTAAAGGCCACAAAAAAGGTGGTACTACAAGGGCACCCACTAGTAGTAGCCAGGTGAATAGCCACTACCCATGCTATAAAGAGCATGATAAGGATTTAACAGAACTAGTGAGAGGTTGATAAGGGTTGAGATATGAGGAGTTCGCCACAAGATTGGCGCTTGATGAACCCACATGGACTAAGGGCAATTAGAACTGACCTAGGATAATAGAGCCAATAGAGCCAATGAAGGGTCGTTGGTTCATTTCCCAACATCCAAAGTTTTCACAGTATCATCAGAAATGTCTATTGTCCATAACTTAGAAGCATAAGAAGTAGTGCATTTAGGCGGACCTATGCAAGTGGGAGGAATACCAAGAGATGGACACCCGTGAAGGGCAAGAGACGTTCTAGCGACAACATCCTGTGATACGGGAGATCAAATCCTGATATCTTCTATCTCCACCTCTACAGGGAAAAATGGCTCCCAAGAAATCCATGGCGGAGGGGAAAGGGAAGGAGGTAAAACCTGAGTCCTCGCCTGAGGAGGATATCGAGGAATGGATGGTGAGAAAGATGGTAGCACATCTGAAGGCCACACTCAACATTCCCCTAGAAACCAACAAGGGTAGAAAGAAAGAAGACTCTACAGATGAAGATGATAGTGATGGAGGTGATTTATCCAATTTAATACTCTAGGGCATTCAGTTTCTATTAATGACCATGGGCTGTTGCTGATATCATTCAAAAAATTTGGCCAATAAGCAGAGTCCTTAGAGGGAGATGTTGAAGACACCAAGGCATCGGGATCAACATTCTTCGATAGGAAAGAACCATCCAAAGTTGAACTAGAGCATTCTCCTGAGAGAGGCCTAACACTAGAGTTGGAGGCAAATAAACAGATCGTAGTTAGTACCTCGAAAGGGTGGCCGTTCAACAAACCTACACTTCCCATGACACAAAACTTGAAGCCACTTTATATCCAAACACACTTGGAGGCAAAGTCCTTCAACAGGATCCTGGTAGATAATGGAGCATCATTCTACCCATAGCTTCCATGAATGGCTTCACAGGAGGAATCGATAAGACAGTGGGATTTTTTACCATTGAATTGGTCATCGACAACATGGTCAACATCATTCTTTTTTTATTTATTTTTTTTGTGATTGAAACCATGGCATCCTACAATGCTCTCTTGGGTTGGGACTGGATCCATTTGGGTAAGTGCTTCCCATTAACTATCCATCAATAGTTTGTTGTGGAATCTCGACGATTTAGAGGTGGTAGAGGCTAATCAGACTTCATTCATGGCTAATGTTCACATAGTCGACCCCTGACACTACGATGAAGGAGTAGGGATAATGAAATTATAGGGCCAACACAAGTATGGGAAGCCCCAAGAAGTCTTGTCCTAGACCAACTTAAAGTTCACCGAGGTCCAACAGATAAAGGAAGAGGTTATTCGACCGACTAATGTTCAGAGGTTGAATGATGCTTAAGAGGCAGAGAGCTAATTTGTTGATGGATCTCAACAATAGTAGACAAAGGAAGCAAGCCATGATGGTCTGCATCGCTACGATAAGAGTTTACTTGGCTAAAAGAAGGGCCATAACACTACAAGCGGGTAACTAGCATCAAGACACCATCAACATGGTAGAATGCGAGGAGGAAGAGTTCAAACAATCCACCTCCTGGGAATTCATCAAGTTAGAAGAAATCAATGTTGCCCTAACTAAGGTTGAGACCCGATTAAGGTTTAGGATCTATTGCTAGAAATCAACCTTGGCGAGCCAAAGGAACACCATCTAACTTTCGTTAGCAAGCTGCTAAAGTCAAATTTCCAGAATTGACTAATACAACTACTAAGGGAATAACGTGATTGCTACTTGGAGTTATGAATAAATGTCATGGTTAGATCCGGCCTTAGTAAAACATTGATTGCCAATCAAGGATGGATACATGCCTATCAAACAAGCTCCGAGATGTCTTAGGATGTAACCCTGCTAGTGAAGGTAGAGATTGAGCGTCTCTTGTAGGCCTAGTGCATCTAGGTGGCATAGTATGTGGAGTGGATGTCCAATGTTATATAGTTTAAGAAGAAATCGAAAAGCTCAGGGTATGCTACGATTACTGTGACCTCAACGTAGCAACTTCCAAAGACAAATATGTCATGTCACTGGCCGATCAGGTCATGGATGTAGCGGCCATGAACACCACCATATCGTTCATGGATGAGATCTTTATTGCAGAGGAGGGTCGACAAAAAATTGTCTTCTGATGTCCAAGATCAATTGGGACTTTTGAATGGAGGGTTATACAATTTGGACAAAAGAATGAAAGGGCAACATATTAGAGAACCAACACCATCTTCCATGACATGATCAGTAAGATCATAGTGGTCTATATTGATGACATCATAGTCAAGACGCAAGACATAGAAAGACATCTTAGTGATTTGAGGTCTATCTTTGAAATGATGTGTGTTCACCAATTGAAGTGCACACTCGTAGACACAACAGGGAATTTTTGGGTTTTTTTTTTACAAAAGAAAGGAATTGAGGTAGACAAGAATAAGGTGATGGCCATCAAGGAGGTCGCACCTCTAAAGACCAAGAAGGAGCTTCAGCGCCTGATTGGTCAAGTCAATTTTCTTCAATGATTCATCACTAACTGCATGAAAAAAGTGTCGACATTCTCATCGCTCTTAAAGTTGAAATATATGGAAAACTTCAGATAGAGGACACAACATCAGGAAGCCTTCCACTAGATAAAGGAGTGCTTGGGCCAACCTGCCAGTCCTAATGCCACCTATTAAGGGTATGCCATTGCTTTTGTACTTATCAGTTGCGCACAAATCCATTGGATGTTTGCTAGCTCAGAATAATAACGTAGACAAAGAATAGATCATTTATTATTTAAGTATAATTTTGACTCCGGTCGAGCAACGTTATAAACAGATCTGGAAGCTTTGTTTAGTGTTATACTTTGTATCACAAAAGTTAAAAATATATATGATTTTAGTTCTGGTGTATGTTGTTGCACAAGTTGATTTGATTAATTTCATGTTAACTAGGCTGATTATGAGGGGTTGAATCGAAATATAGGGTTTGGCCTTGATGGAATTCTCACTTCAATACTTACCACGATGAACAGTAAAGGGCCAAGCATTGGCTGATTTCTTAGTAGATCATCCTTGCGTAGAAGTAGAGCAAGATACAAGGGAATCACTTGGTTTGCTAGGGTACTTGTGGTTTCATCAATGCCATAGAAACTAAATGTGAAACCCCGGAAAATGTGAACCATTTATAACAAAGGAAAAAAAAAATAATAGTAAATTGTCACCACGGAATATGTTATGAACCTGAATTTTTCTAGAGCTCGGATGACGAAACGGACTTCGCCGTTGAATTCGTCTCGCGAAATCTAGTGACCATGTACAATTTTGTTGAATTCTGAGATAGTCGGATTTTTCGCGTTTTACGAGACGAACAGGCCTCGGATGACCCCATACACGAAATTTTTATAAAATTTTAAAGTTTGGGGAACAAATTGAGATAAGTTAAAATAAAAATATTTTGAACTTAAACCGGGATGAAATTTAATCGTTTCGGGACGAAAACGGACCCGAAATTAAAAGAGACGTGTGGCCAATTGTGGGCCAAGTATTTTAAAAATATAAATAGGGGCCTAAAGTCTGAAAAATCAGACTTCTCCTTCACCATTTCAGCCGGTTTCAGCCGAGAGAAAAGAAGAGAGGGAAAATGAGAGAAAACCCAACTTCTCTCTACGATCTACGGCCGTGGAGTGCTCAAATCCACTCGGGCCAAGAACAAAAGGCGTTCTACGCATCAAGGGCTACGTGTGGGTACCAAAAACCACAAGTTTCACTGAAGGTGAACGGATGGAGGTGTACGAAAATCAAGATTCGAGTCGTATTTCGTTGCTCGGATTCCGTCGAGCTAGAAGGGAGAAGTGATCACGTCGACGAGGGCTACGCGTGGGTACCAAAAACAATGAATTTTACCGAAGGTGAAATTCCGGGAGTTGGGAAAATCAAGCTTCGAGTTAGATTTTCGGGTCTTGGGAGCTTCCTACGGGATTCTCACGCTACAAGAGGTAGGGGCTCTCCTACTTGGGTTGATTTCTTACCTAGAAATGCCTATGATTATGGGTTGGTATATATATATATTTATATGTATATGGTTATGGAATAATGAAGTAAATAGGTAGGTTGTTAGAAAAATTACACTTGCCCATTGGTGGAATTTAGGTAAAAATGATTTTATCCTAAATTAGTATGTAGAGATTTTCTATTGAGATTTCTTGAATTATGTGAAAGCTATGTGAAAATTGGGCATAATATGTGTTACCATGTTGGTTGCCTCGAAGGTGTTTGATTATATGCCTTGGTTGATGTGAATCTTGTGGTTATTTTAATGATATTGTGATAACATATTATATTAGTAGAGATAATTGAATTTATGCTCTATGTTGTCAATATATGATTCTTGATGTATTGACATGGTTAAAGAAATTTGGTAGTTATATGTTATTGATAAAATTGCCATGAAGTAGAATGTGTGAATACATTGTTCATATGGCATTCATTCCATATAGAACATGGCATGGATATGCAATTGTGTATCACATTGCATTTGCACGGAATCATTCATTTCATGGGTGAGTGCATGGTGGATGTTGACACCACACTTAGTGGTTGATGCAAGGAGTAGTTCATATTGCATACATTGCGTATGGACATGGTGTGACACCACATTCATGGGATGTTAGCATGGGTATGGGTGTGTTTGTGCATGGGTGTTTGTACCACAATTTATGTGGTATTAAATGCATGTGGTTATGGGAATTGTTTGTGCATGGGTGTTTGTACCACAATCTATGTGGTATTAAATGCATATGGTTATGGGGCTTGCTCATTGGCATTATTGCATATAGAGCATGACATTGGTAACTCCATTCATGGACATTAGTCATTAGTGGAGGCATGTGTAGGAGGTGCATGGTTAATCAACACCATACTTGGTGCTTGATGATGGGCTCGGGAAAGTTGGATCGAAAATCCGATTAAGTCGCACGGTTGCATGTATGCATGGAAAACTTGTGTCGGGTATAGCAAGAAGGGCTAGAAGATCCCTCGGGTGCAAGACCCGGTTACTGGTTTATTCACTTCCGTCGGTGCAAGTCCAAAAAAGTGAATTAGGCGTACGGAGCCGGCGGTGTAATTCCAAAATCCGTTGCCCAACATGACACAAGATTTTGATATAAAAAAAAATACTCATCCAATGAGTATCATATTTTCCGTCGAAGACGGGTTCATTACACATTGCATTGTGTTGTGGGAGTCGGGAAGGACTCGGGTTGTGTTACATGATTGAGTCTCATCTCAGTCATGGCATGTTGTACACATGGGCATTTACATTGTGTTGTCGAGCCGGGAAGGGCTCGGGGTGAGTGCGTAAATGAGTCATATCTCATTTCATGTTGAGCTGGGGCGGACTCGGGTTGAGTACATGAGTCTCATCTCATTTTATAGGGCTTGGGTAGCCCGGGTTTAACATACATGGCATTGCATGTAAAGGGAGCCGTGATGGGCTCAGATGGGTGCACATGGGTGGGTCTCACCTCATTCATGGTATGACATAATAGCATTACATCATTTAATCGCATGTTATTGATGGAATGGTTATGGATTTGTGGTGTGTGCATGTGAACATTTCATATGCATATAGGTGGAGGAGTAGCCACTGTAGGAATTTCTCTACTGGGCGTTGGCTCACCCTATAAGGGACCCACTTTCAGGTACGGGACATGTTCCTGCGGATGTCTCTCATTCGGGGGCCCTCGGTTGAAGAAAAGCTGACTTATGGCTTTCAATTCTTTTCTTTTGTAAAATTAGACTTCTAATTTAATCTTGGCATGTAATGTATAAAGAAATTGTAATAGAGTTTATATGGACTGTTTTAATATAAACGTGCATGTTTTTATATGAGTATAGATAAATGGACCCGGTGTGGTCTATATTTGCTCATAAATGGACCCTGTGTGGTCAGTGTTGAATGTTGGACCTCAGATGGGTTTTGTGTTTGTATGGTGCACAGGTTGGATTTTTGGGTAGAGCTCTTCGTACAAAGGAGACTCTGCCCGTATTTATGTTAAGTTATGGATCCCGGTAAATGGGACATAACCGTGTGATATCGGCTTACACGATATCCACAGGCATTCCGCAGGTTGACGGATGGTCAACGGGACCCTCGGATTTCGGGTCGTCACACTAAAGTTCGACATTTTGTGGACACGAGAGTCCTTATTGGTTGGGCTGGTTATACAATTGGCCTAGGGTCACGAAACCCACTTGTCATTTAAATTAGAACTTGAATGCACTAACCACTAGACCAAATTTGAGGTATTGATTATCTGGCTTGTGGTTTTGTTCGGGATAGAGGCATCAACGATCGATGTGAGCGGTGACTCCAAATTAGTCATCAACAAAATTACGAGTAGTTTGTATTGCAAAAGTTGGGAGTTATGCCCATTCCATTCTATTGCAATGTATTTGTCGCCAAACTTAGATGATGTGACATTACGAGCGATCCCAAGGGAATTGAATGAGTGAGTTGGCAACTTGGCCCAACTAGCATTGGGATTGGGGATTCTTCAAGGTATGGATGAGCAGTTAATCTGAGTTCAACGGAGAGTCTTGCCATCTATAAAAGTCAAAGGGTTGGACTTTGAAGATTTAATGGTGGAAATGGAAGAGGAAGATTAAAGGTTTGACATCATGCAATTCCTAAAATATCCAATTATGGATGTAGAATAGGTCATCAAGAGACAGGATGCCAACTATATACTCATGGTTGAGGAACTATTTAAGAAAGGGATGCACGATTACTTGTTGTTGAGATGCATCGATGGAGAAGAGGCCATTCTGGTGATGACTGAAAGCCACAAAGGCAAATTTGGCATGTATCAGGTTGATATCAATATACGATGGCTTATTAGGAGATATGACTATTATTGGCTAAATATCCTGAAGGATTGCATTTAATATGCAAGGGGTTGTCAGGCATGCTAGCGACATAGGCCTATACAGAGGACGCCAACAATACAAATGCAACATGTGATAAAGCCATTGCCATTCAGAGTGTGGACCATGGATTTGATAGGAAAAATCTTCCCCCATCCATTAGACAACATTCTTTTATCATTTAGGCCACCAACTATTACACTAACTGGGTAAGGGTCATCCTGATAAGAGCTGTCAATCAGACCGACATCATTCAAATGGTAAAGAAAAACATAGTGCACCGGTTTGGGCTTCCTCAGTACATAGTGGTCGATTAAGGAATAGTTTTTGTAGGAAACGAAGTTAAGGATTTTGTAGAGTGGCTTCAACATGATTCATTCAACCCCATACTACGCACAAGGGAATGACTAGGTTGAGTCTACCAAAAATGTAATGAAATGAACTATTGCTAAAATGGTGAAAGACAATCCAAGGGGCTGGCATGATAAGTTATCAAAGGAATTATGGGGTATAGATCATCTAAACAGTCCAACACCAAAATTATACCATTCAAGCTAACTTATGGACACGACACGGTCTTGCCTATGGAGATCACCGTAAATTCATTTCGAGTGTTTTCAGCATAACTTAAGTCCAACTGAATACAATGAAGCCATGATGATCGAGCTTGAAGACTTAGATGAAGTATGACTGGGTGCTTTGGATTGCATTAAAGTGCAAAAGATAATGGCCTCACGGGCGTATTATAGAAGGTTCAAATATAAGACTTTTGAAGAAGACGGCGTGGTTTAGAAGGCAAAGTTGCCTTTACGACTTAATGATCAAAGCTCTGAAAAATGGTCAGCCAACTGGGAAGGGAGATTTGAAGTTCTAAGGATCAAGAAAGGTGGTGTTTACCACCTAAGGGATTTGGATGGAGAGCGTCACAATTGATCCATCAATGGGCAGTTCTTAAAGGCCTACAAATCGATGTTTAGGATGCCACATAACGTGAATGAGACCATTAAAGACGAGAGGTTATAGTTTGCGGCCTAAGGCAAGTCGATGGTCAATATAGGATTTGTCCTACCATTCAACAGTTATCAAGAAGGCAATGATAAAATTAAAATGTATGAATAAAAAAGTAAGTTTTATTCATAGAATTTTATACAAGTTTAGTGAATAAAATTTCCAAAATAAAAGAAAAATGAAGTGATGCATAAGTATTGCATCAAAGTAGCTTATTTTTGGAAGCTTGTCTTCCTAGTTTGAAGATGACAACTTGCATGCGGGAGACAAAGAAAAGGGCACAAGTGAAGGAGAAAGCTTGGATGTATGAGGCATAATATAGACCTCATACATGAGCTTTTTCTAATAAAAAACTTCTCAAACTTGTGAATATTCCATAGTATCCACCCCCCATTTTAGAGGGGTGCTAAGAAAACTCATCCTAGTGTCAATCTGAAGATAAAAGGAGTAAAATAAAACATGGTCGTAAAATGCATCGGAAGTCGGATGTAGAATTTCTTCCAACTTCTACAAGTGCATACTATCTACCAATGCTACCTTAACCCAAAGAGAAGGATCTAAAAAATGAAACAGGAATGGAGATGCAAAGAGGTATTCATTCGAAGGAAGAACATGAAGTAAGTTGGTAAATCCAATTGCAAACGTGGAGGGGAAAATACAAAGCAACAACTTTGGTTAAGACTAAAGGAGGAAAGGGGTTGAGGACTAACAAAGTGTTTTCCAACTTTCTCTCTTCTTGGCCAAAAGGTTTAGAGGAAACAATGTTGTTGCATAAGAAAGGAGGAAATGGGCTGAAGACTAACAAAGTCATGGCCAATGATGATTAGCAATGTTGTCTTGCGATGATCTTTGAAGTAGCAATTCAAAATTAGCCTTGAATTCTAAAATGAGACAGGTCCAAAGGAAATACGAGCTTTTAGAGAAGCCTGGAAAGAAGAAAAATCAGGTTCAAGTAAAGGAGTAGAAATCGAAGATGGAGCAGTGACCATAGTTGGTGTTGCGGCTTGGATAGTCTTAGCGGCTAGAAAAATACCATGGCTTTTTGGGAGGTGAAGGGGTTCCTGCCTATGGGCACAACCCTCTTCTACTTTAAGGTCCACAATCTCAATGTCATTGGCTACATCGGTGGTTATATTATTAAAAGAGGGTACCAATGGAACTAAGTTAAGTGCAGCCATAGAGATAGGTATATTTTCTAGCCCCAAGGGATCAATGCTTCCAAAAATTGCCTCTTGAGAAGGCTCTGCATTAGCAGAGATGGACATGGATGAAGAAGTGTCATCATGTTGGCGACCACGACGCACTAGGGGGCATCATTTTCAACATTCTATACTCCTTAACTTGAGCATGAGAGGAGGAGGCAGAAGGAGCTATGGAAGAACATTGTCGCTTGTCCTTGCAGTGAGGCATTGTTGGAAAAGAATGAATGGTTAAGGAAGTCAAATCAATGGAAGCAACGGGACCAAGGTCAACAACCGGAGGTTGAACAGTGGTAGAAGGTGAAGTCCTAACCAAGCCTTCCCTATGAAATGGTTGAACACAAGATGGGAAGTTTATATGGCTGAGAGTAGAGGCTGTGTCACTGTTAAATTTTTTAGAAACATATCGCTTTCACTAAGCTTTGGCAACCTTTGAGACATTGAATGAGTCAGTGAAAAAGATCATGTGGAAAGAGTGGTGAGCAAGAGAGTTGTGACGGTTGACTTTCGAACATTAACATCGGTCAAGTTAGGCCGATTGGTGAGGTTAGTGTTGAGAGTACAAACAAAAGATTAAGGATTTTGTTGCACAAAGCCAAATTGGTGGGCAAACTATTGAAGCATGTAAACCTCGACGCCGCAGTGAGTTTGGCACCATAAGTCGACCCTATTCCGTAATGCAAATCTCAGGGTAGAGATAGGCATCTTCATGATCAGAAGCAATGTCAATAGGTGTTTTCCCAGGTTTATAAAGGAACCATTCTACCCCCAGTTTTAGCGAATGACATCCAAATTGGTCATGAGTTATTCAAGTTGTACAAGTAAGAAAAGCATTTTGCAAAGGCCGTGGCAAATAAGCGGCCGTAAGAAAATGAGGTGTTGTTAGCATGCGGGATGGAAAGTTCTAGGAAGTAATCGTGAACTAGGAAGTAATCGTGAATCCATAGTTGACATACCTAGAGGGAACTTGAGCCCTTATTCATCTTCGTCGCCATTGTGTCCCACATTCCTCGATAAATGTGAGCAAGCATTACAGTAGCAAGGGCATAAGAAGCTCCCGCGGCCAGATTGACGGTCACCGAAATGTACTATTTAGTAACTTTCTAAGACAAGGTGCAAAAGAAGAACTGGTTAAGCTAGTAAAGCAGGAACAAAATGTGTTGCCTATCCAATACTGCAAGTCCATCACAACTACGACATACAACAATAAAAAGGGAATACACAGTAACCAGCTTATTCTTCGTATCGGTTGGAAAGTGTAGCTCGCTTCAGTATAAGTAAGTAAAGCATTAGCCTCAACCATAAATGGAGGAAGGCTGAGGAGAGTAGATATGTCATAAATCTTGGGGTCCATCATGCCAAAATGAAAGTGAAAAGCATTGTTCGCCATGGACCAAAACAGAGAGCAGCGTTGTGCAGTTTTTTGTTGATGGACATTGTCATAATGCTAAGTTCTATTGCATCATAAATGCCAAGATGACACCACAGTGTACCCTTTGCCTCTTTAACACAAGTAACCCATGGTATCCAATCAGGAGAAGGGGACTTCCATTTACGAACGGGATTGCCGCTGAGCCAGCTCGACCATTGAAGTGGTCCTTGGAGATTAAAAGGTAGAGACATGTAAGAGTAGGGGTAGAGCTTCATCTAGAGGCATCTCTTTGAAAGTGTCATGCTAAAGAAGTCTTAGAGAACAGGTTAAAAGTACAAAGAGTAACATGAGTAGTTTGTACTCGCGAAAGAGCCGCTTCAAGAGCAATAATACAAGGGGCTCCATTGAAGATGGCGTGAAGAATGAGTCGTTACAATGAAGAAAAGATATGGATGAATCGCGTGCCAGATATTTCTTGTAGATTTGAAAAGACAAAGGATAGATCGAAAGGCTACAGATGGAAGATCAACTACAATGGCTGGGCTTCACGGCCAATGGTGAGATGACAGCTAAGCAAGACAAGAGTAGCAGCAAAAGCCTAAATCCAAAGAGCCAAAATGATGCCCCGAATATGAAGTGTTCAGTCACATCACTTTTTTTTTTTGGGGGGGGGGGGGGGAACAATAACACCCAAAAATAAAAAAATCTTAGGGCGACACGTCGAAGAGATTCAACGATCATGATAGAGTCTGTGTGAATCCATACTTGACAGAACGAATAAGGAAATGAGACTCTAAGAATCATGAGAAATGAGGGGACATGACATCAAGAGGCTTCGGTTGGAGACGGTTTAGTACACATTTACACATCTCAAGGAAAAGACCATGATTATAGTCATGGTCAGAAATGATGACTTCAACGGTTGAAGGTCATTCCTATAAATAACAAAGACAAGGCTACAGATAAATGATCTACGATGAAAATACAACAAAATCAAGATAGAGCTAGCTTATCTTCTATTTATTTTTCGTTTACTTCCGAGTAGCATTACTTTTTTTTTTATTGTAATCCATCACTCAGGTGAGCTTTACTGCTTTCATTTTATATTAAGTGCAATACTCATTTCATCTTCCAAACTTAGTTTATCTGTAGCTTTGCATTCCAGTTTTCTTTCTACATTCTAGTCTATTATGCTATTAGTTGAGAAAGTATTTAAAATCCTTGAACCCTATGACATAAAAGAACTCAAACATAACTTTACATCTTGCTACAATTGTTTGAAAAGTTACGATTTTAGAACCTTACACTAGTTCGAATAGGTACGTTCGTACGTGTTTGGATCTTTAAGTCCAATCAGACTTTGGTACGCTCGCAATCCAAAAATACGCCAAACAAGTTTACAAGTTAATAAATTGCTCGAATGAAATACAACTTGTGGGTGTTAGACGAGGAATTTGAGAATCCATTTGGATTGTTGGATTACTTGAATTTAGGAAATTTTGAGCATTAATTGACACTATTATTCCATTGGTAGAATTAGGATTTAAGTTGGGCATTAAATTTTGAAATCAAGTGCTAAGACCTATTCACATACCAACAATGACAATCCTACACATACATATTCGTTTTCAGCTCCACTATTCATTACGTAAATATGGAAAATGTGTTAAAAAAGAATATCGATTGTCTGATAGACAGAAGATCTAGTGGAGTCAGTAACATCAATTAATCTAGAGAATTCAAATTGTAGTACTGAATCATTTAGATTAGTCCTATTATCAACCACTTGATCGAGGATACTTTAATAAGTTCAAAAGAGGATGTAAAAGAAAATGCTCACATGGATGCTATAATTTATAATTTTGTGATTGTTGGTATAATGTTAAAATCTTAATCTTTTAGGATACAAGATCATACACACGTGCCCTGCACTTGGACTTTTTTGAGTTATGGTTTTATTTTAATTTATATTTTAAAACAATAAAATAAATACAATAGCAAAGACCTACTTATAAATCTAAGTTTTTGAATATTCCTATTATATAATTTGTAATGGATATAACACTACATATTTGAAGAACGAATATTAGTTTTTATTATTTTATTTTCTCTTAAGTTTTGATGAATTACTTTGTTGTAAACTTCTACTCTTAAGGTTTAGAACTTTTCACATGAAGTTGATTATTTAGATTAATTTTATTTGCAAGATCATAGCAATGGTATAAATATATTTTATAATATGCGGGTATATAAAACTAAAAAGTATTATAGACACTTATTAAATTATGAAAAATACGGAAGTGAACTATTTCAAGTTATGGTGGTCATTTAATTATAAATAATTGGTTGAGCAAATTTAAAAAATTAAGTTGTGGTAAGTAAAGATTTCCTAGTCTAAAAGGGACTAAATATTTCCTAGCCTGGCCTTTATGGGTCATCCTCCCTTCGGTTTGCAAAATTAACTCAGACTATGTATCAGATAATATAGAAAATAATACCTCTGAACATTGTTTCAATTGCCCTTATTCTGGAGTCTTTTGCCCTCATGTATGGTTAGAGGTGAAATTATAATGAGTGGATTTGTCTAAGTGGTCATAAAACTACTCACTTAGAAATATAATAAAATAGGTCATGTAGATTTGATGAGTTGAATGGATAATATTCGTGTTGAAACTACATAAATAAATATATATAATTAAAGAACACACGTTACATGCTTTATTGGTTGTCTTCATGTCACGAGTAAAATTCATCTTGGTGTCATAAATGTGTTAAGTAGATTCCCGTTAAAAACTCAAACATGATACGATTAACTCATTCTGTCAATATTTCTATCTTAAATCCACTAATTATGTATCACGTTCGAGTTACCTTTTCAAAAATTGTCAGACTACTATCACAATTATTCTTCATGTGAAAACACATACATATATTGAACATATTGTATATCCTGACCAGAACTTGTCACATCTCAATATAATGAGCATCTTCATTCATAGTGGTAATTGATTTTGAATTGAATGTTTTGTTGGAAAAAAAGAGAGAGAGAGAGAGGATGAACACATATGGAAATAAACATTCTATAACACGGGAAAGTCTTTAACCCAAAACCTCCATTGAAAAATGACTAGGAAATGAGTCAAAAAGAAGTGGCGTTATAAATGTACCTGTAACTTAAATATAGATCAATAGATCACAGCAATGCAGAACTATTAATTCACCGGTCTCTATAAATCACCTCCAAGAGAAGCAAATACGATAAAATAAGAGAAGAAAACAATGTTTCGCAATTGGATGGGTTCGTTGAAAGAAAGGTGTGAATGACAATTAGATGAATTAGGATTCACTCATTGAATGCTTTTATGGCTTTAAAAGATGGCATGGCATTCACGTAGTTGAAGCTTGTATAGGTTTAAAAAGCAGGTGTGACATTCACGGATTCGATGCTTCTTTACGATTTGTACGCAAAGCTAGAATTGGAATAATCATTGCTTGATCCTTCCTTTAATAATTGGAATCAAGAGTTTTTTTTTTTTCTTTTTGAGTTGTAACTTGTCCTTTTTATGAATTATAAATGACTTGAATTAAAGATTGCTAGTACTATATGTGCTAAGACCAATCATACAGATGACGTTTTGAGATTGTACTAGCAACATTCAAAATGTAATTAAATAAATGACAAATTTATTTTTTATGTTTGGTTCAACAATACTCTTTGTCTTGTAAAGGAGCTATCTTCTTGAAAACAAGGATTCAAGCGTCCTTTCCCTCTCCCCCCTCGCCAAATATATATATATATATATATATATACACACATATACTATACATGACATAGTCCATAGAATATAAGTAAAGAAGATAGTTTCTTAAGACGTTGAGAAGAGGAGACATATACTTCTTAGTATAACTATTAAAAGTTCTTAGTTATAGGATTATTGTGTTTGCACTATATTGTAACACCCGGGAAATTTAAAAATTTAATAAAAGAGGTAATACAATAATTCAGTTGTTTAAGCATGTGTTAACAACCTAAATTTTTATGTATCTCGGATGACGAAACAGACCTCACCATTGGATTCATCTCGCGAAATCAAATTGGACATTCAATTTTCATTGAATTCTGAGATAGTCAGGATTTTCACACATTACGAGATAAACCGGGGAATACATGATTAAAATTCCAGCAACTGGAAATTATTCACGAGACCAATAATATAAGGGTGAGACTATTCTCACTCCTTAAATTATTAGTCAAAATATGCCAAAATATCTTAAAATACATCAAAATATTTCAAAGACATTGGAGAAAATAGATCAAAATATCTCAAAACACCTTGAAATAATATAGATCACATCGAAACATTGAAATTTTATTTCAATTGCTAATTTTATTTCTATGACGCCTCTAAAACCGGGGTCCTTTGTCAACCCGTTGATCATCTATCAACCCAACAAAGTACTAACACCACGTCATAACATTCCTTCATCGGGATCGTAAACAACACAGAGTTTGGGCAAAGTCTCTCTTGTACGGGGCATTCCAAAACACATAACATGTATACATTTCAATCACTTAACAATTCCAAGGTCTAATAGACATCAATTTAAAATTAATATTGAACCAAATACATTCTTTAAATAAAAGAACTCAAGACCCGAATGTTTGACAAAATTATTTCAAATTTTCTGAAAATTTTGGAGGACGTACAGGTACCTCGTTGCTTGGTACCGGTACTTGGGCATTATGCTTGCCTAGTACCGATACCAGTGAGCGTGGTACCGATACCTAGGCTCTCGACAGGGTGGTATCGGTACCACAAGCCTTGGTATTGGTACCTGAGCCCTCTAGAATCGTGGTACCGGTACCAGGGCCTAGTTTTCTCCCAAATCTTTCTTTTTTCAATTTCAACTCACCCAACCTCACACAACATTCACCCAAACTCATATAATATCAAATTATACTCAAAATATAGTCCAAAAAGGTTCATTATACAACCCTTTAAGCAATATTACATGTCCAAAATTAATTACATGAATTGATTTACAAAAATGCAACTTAAAGCCATATTTCGACTTCTTCTCAACAAGGTCACATTTGAGGGTCGTCCACCGGCACTTGTCCCGCACATGAAATGTTGTCTCCATAAATGGTGAGTCATGCTCAATAGGGTATCTCCTAAAGAGGCTACTCCCCAACTTAGATGCATATGAAATGCTCACATGCAATTCAACAATCAAACAAGCTTTCATCCAACAACATACAAATTGGAGAAATGAATGTCACAATGCTATATCATGTTATGAGGTGAGACTCACACATGCAATGCACCTTGAGCTCTCCACCAGTTCTCATACCATATGTAATGTCATGTGTGTCTACCCGGGCATTCTAAACCCCCGCCATTAATGTTACACATTCAATGTCCATTTATAAATTATGAGTGTTTCTTTGGGGTGGCTATTTATGGACTTCCACCATCAGGCACCCAACCGACACGGCATTTATGGACTTCCACCAACGGCTCTACATATCCCGACACACTTTATAGGCTCAATACCAATGGAATGTATATCCAAAACACCGGGTCTTGCCCCCGATGAACAATCTAGCCCTTCTTGCTAACCTCAACCCTATATTCGAATGCAAACCCGTGCGACTCAATCAAACATTGGTCCAACTCTCCTGAGCTCACTCATCATCTACCAAGAACGGTATTCGATCAAAATCATGCACACACCCACACTCACGTCTCATATCCACGAATGTGATTCTTCCTGTGTATATGCAATGTAATGCACAATTGCATTTCATATCATCATGCAATCAAGTTCTCAATTGCAATTATAATACCATGTTCAACATGTCATGAGTCCAATATGAACATTATTCCATCTCAAACAACATTCTCAATTGTCAATTATATCATAAACATATACTTACAATTTACAACATCATCAAAACATGCTATATCAATATCATTCAAGGTATTTTATCAAACACACAAAAGGCATAAAATCATGTAAACACAAAATCATGCCCAATTAATCACATTGCTCATGAATTTACTAAACAAGCAAATTTCACAAACTCAATTCATGTGAAATTGGTTGAGCACCTTTCTATACCCATTTCTCATACTCTAGTTACATTAGGAGTACATCAAACAAGGGAATTCATCTTTAAATTCAACTACCCATTTTATATGCAAGCCTAGGTTGAAAATAAACCTAGCTAAGAAAAGAACCCTACCTCTTGAAGCGTAATATGAGTGGTAGAAACTCTAAGAAACCCAAATCAAGCTTCAAATCTTGATTTTCAAAAATCCCATTTTTGAGACTTCGTCAAAATCCTTGATTTTTGGTACGTAAATGTAGCTCTCGTCGAGTAGATAAACTTTAGTTCTTGGCCCTAGATCGTAGAGAGAAGCTTGAAATCTTGTTTTTCTCTTTCTTCTTCCTCTCTCTCTATTGAATTTTCTTGGGTATTGGGGAGAAAAATCTAATTTCTCTCCCCTATTTATACTCCTTGGATACTTGGCTCACAACGCGCCACACGTCTTGCCTTTTACTAATCCAATTTCATCCCGAAACAATTAAATCTTGCCTTGTTTTAAGTTTCATATATTTTATTTGAACTAAATTTAAATTATTTTTCATGTTTTACAAATTAATTCTCGGTCGTGTTTATTTTGATCACACGACATTCGATCGCTTTGTAAAATGCAAAAAATTCGACTGTCTTTGAATTTAACAAAAATTGACTGAGTAACTAGATTTAGCGAGATGAATTTAATGGTGAGGAATGTTTCATCATCTGAATTCTAGAAAAATTTAGGTTTTCAACCCGTATTGTAGCAACTAATTATAGTTTTGCCCTTTTTCATAAAAATTCAAAATTTCTAAGGTTTTACAATTTTGGTTTCTTTGACATGCATTTAATATTTTAGTTGAATGGGTATAAATAAGGTTAACTTAGTAACTAATGGGGTGAGTATAGATGGGATGAACATAGTAGTTTGAAGTATGATGATTAAATGAGGTGGAAAAAGAGATTTAAGGGGTGGGAGTAGCCCATACATAATCTATACTACTAATAAAAGTATGCTATTGTGAAAAACTTGTATTTTTCCATTTTATCCTTGGTTTGTACTTTTATGTCAATTAGTTGAAGCACACGTGTGCTGCACGTGAATTATTTCTCAAGTTAAGTTTTCAACTTGAGAAAGAGTCATATTTTTACTACAAAACGTTGCATCTAGCAAGGCTCGAAGCTAAAAGTTACATTAATATTTGCAGAGTTATTCAAAAAAATTAGGTTAAACATATATCAGCTTCTACAGTATAGATGCACACAACAAATTTGGGAATGAAAACATGTGCATTATTGAGTGCTTGAATATTTATTTCATTTTTTTTAACGCTATCTCAAATCGATGTCATAAATGTATGATATTTTTTTGCCTATGGCTCACAAACAACTAAAATGGATCCCAACCAATTTTTTTTTTGAAAGAAACGATAGGATATTTATTAAGTAGGAATATCCTAAAAAAGTACGGGCAAAAGAAAATCCAGTGCCTAATTCTTCCAAACATGACAAAAATCAATAAAAGAAGCATGTCTAGCTAGCTCAAGAGCGACCCTATTACTATCTCGACAAACCGTAGATACTTCAAAAGAATAAAAAATATATGTGTTATACTAGAGCCCAACCATATTGCTCAAAGATAGATTTGCATTTCTTAAGCTCTCATTAATTTTTTGAAATTTTTGGATCATGCGGTCAAAAGATTCCATGGAACTTCTAACAAATTCTCTATATTGCACTGCCTTTTTCATTGTGACCTCAAATTTTGTCTTTAGCATCCAAGCCTTAGGTGATTTCACCCTTTCCACAATTTAGTAATATGAGGATACAAGTCGTCGTCAAATATGTTAATGCAGAAGTAAAAAAATGGACAACTAATAAAAACACCCTAAAATGGGATAAATTTTGAAATATCTACTGATTAATATTTCCATATAGCAATTTCTACACCAAAATTTCCAAAAATCTTATAGAATTAACTCTCAATTGAAATATCTAGTAAAAAATTCATGAATAAAGGTAGATTACTGTTTGATAAACTTTAGTACATAACCTTAAGAAATTAGATGCCAGAAGACTGGAGAAAGGGATTAATTACAGTTCATCAATAAACTTACTTAAATCCAATTTTACACTTACAAAAGATTTTATGTGACTCTTCTTGTATCCTCATCAACATCTGAATGTATGTCTCTAAAAAGTTTATTCAAAACTTTATCAAGCCAATTCTTCTTCTTTTTCCTGAAATTCGTGTCAATTCTTGTCATTTCTAAGTCATGTCTTTTTCCTGGAGACTTATGAGTGTACAATATGAAATCTATCCCCCTTAGTAAAATGGAAGAATGTCCTATGTGACCTTCTATGAGATGACTAAAGAAATCATTGGCCAAGGTAAAAGGCCAATTAAAATAGAGTTTCTAATTGATCATTCGGAGTCATAGTTCTAAGATTGAATAAATAAAATTGAGTTAGGGGTTTGACAATAATTTCATACCCTAGTAATTCAATTGGGACACTTTGTGATAATTGAATTGCATGACAATTGCAAACTGAATGAGTTCTTCATCTACTTCATGCTATACTAAGGGTTGATCATGATATGCTTTTAAGTGTCAAACATGATTAGTAGACGTTCGGAGAAAGAAATTAGTATAAATATATTGTTCTTTATAAAGGGAGAATTAAAATATTTTAGTTCACATTAAATTAGATATGTGACTTACAGGAAAAAAAAATAGAGATGTGACGCCCCAAAATTCGGGTGTCCGTGATTAACTAGTTGATCACTCATCAACCTGCGGAATACATGTGAATACCATGTAACTCGATACCACATCATTATGCCACATTTACCAGGATCCATAACTTAACAAAATTCGAGCAAAGTCTTATTTGTACTGGGAGCTCTACTCAAAACACAACTTGTGTAATCATACAACATTGACCACACTAGATCCATTCATCCATACTCAATTTCATAATATCAGATACTACCATAATCATCATCTTTATATGCACTCATTCATAAAAGAATAAATATCCCAAAAAAGTCTCATGTACATGCTTTTTTTAATATAAAATAAGTTTTTATTTACAAAAATTATACAAGTCCAAAAGTAAACATATACAAGGGACTAAAACGTCAAAATAAGAGATACAATTCGGCTTTGTCGTCAAAGCCGGCCCATAGGAGGGCATTTGGTGGAAGCCTATGCCATACCTGAAAAATGTTCCCATAAAGGGTGATTCAACGCTCAATAGGGTAACTCCAATAGAGTTTAACTCTCCACCCAAATGTTGTGAAATGTCACCTACAACAATCATTTCATGCCTTCATTCAAATATATCTATTATGAACAAATGTCATAAATCACGCCATGTCAGGAGGTGAGACTCACGCAAGCAATACCAACACCGAACCCCATTCCAAGCTTCTACAATACATGCAATGTCATGCATATGTATCCAGGCATTTCAAGCCCCCGCCATTGGTGTATGTACACTTAATGACTAATTAATTCATTTTCTCGTATCTTTGTGGGGCGATGATTTATGGTATTTCTCTAATGGGACACTACACCATCAACGAATTTTTAGGACATCCCAACTGCGGCTCTATTTTTGCTGTTACACTTTTTTGGAATTGCACCGGCAAGAAATGTATAAACCAAGTAATCGAGTCTTACACCTGAGGGAGAATTTAGACATTCTTGCTACACCTTGAAACGTTTATCCATTTAATTTCTCGTGCGACTCAGTCAGATCTTGGTGCGACTTTCCTGAGCCTACGATCTACCCACCTATGTGGTGATGATTTTATACAATGCACACACTCCCGCCCATGTCAATTCCCATAAATGCAGTGTAACTCATGCATAATGTAATACAATGTGCAATTGTCTTCGGTAACATTTACAATGTCAATTATATAATGAATGCAATGTAATGACATTTTCAAAATCATCTCAAGCATTTTATGCAAGATAATCAACTCAACTAACATACTTGTTTTCACCTAGTCATTTAAACAAATACCTAGAGAGCATATCAATTTACACAATTAGCATGCTCATTACTTCCAATATGGCAACATGTTTATTAATTCTATAAACATAAGTACAAATCCACCACACGAATCATATGCTAAATGATCATTTAACATACATATTATTTCATAATGACATAACAAGCTAATAATTTTATTATGCCATTAAAACATCAAGTCATACTAATATATAACTAAAGTTTTAAACCGCTAGCATTAACTTTCACCAAGTTAATCATAATAGGATTTTGCTTTTAACTATTAATCCTAAATTTGACTCACTACTTACACTAATCAAGTGCTAATACGTGATATACACTCTTAGCCTATCCATTTCATATACCATCTTTTAGGTTGAAATTACATATAAATAGGGGAAACCTTACCTCTTGTAGCGTGAGCCCACGTAGTAGCACTCCAAAGAAAGCTCGAATTTAACTTCTCAAACCTCAGTCTTAGATTCTCGTTTTTGATATTTTGGGAAAAAAAAAGTGCAATCTTTGGTATGGTTGTGTAGTTCTTGTTGTGTAAAGTAACTTTAATTCTTAGTTCAAAGTGATCCAACGATTCAATCTTTATAGATCTAAGAAGGAATAAAAGAGAAGAAATAAAAAAAAAAATCTCTCTCTCTCTCTCTCTCTATTCCGGCAGGCTGCAGGGGTGGAGAATAAAGTGGAAGACAAAAAAAGTCTTCCACTTTATATAGTTTAAATATGTGGCCCACATCGCGCCACATATGTTCTTTTTAAGGGATCCAATTTTATTCTAAATTAATTAAATTTCGTCACATGTTAAGCTTAGTATAATTTTATTGAACTAACTTTAAATTATTTTTTGGGTCTCGCGAATAAAATCTGATTAATTATTTTAGTCGCGCGACACTCTATCGCTTCGTAACACGTAAAAAATCCGACTGTCTCGGAATTCAGTGAAAATTGACTTGACAATTATATTTCGAGAGACGAATCCAACGGTGAGGTTCATTTTGTCATCTGAATTATATAAAATTTATGTTTTTTTTACCCGTGCTTTAACAACTAATTACAGTTTTACTCATTTAATTAATATTTTAATTTTTCTCGGGTTTTACAAGAAAGTTTTAGTTTAAGATGCTATTTGAAGTTAATATCAAATGTCTACAACTAGGTATGCTTGAACTTCTAGAGGTCACACAGAATATAATTAATTTGAGACTAAAGGATTAATGAGAGAGAAAACTAATTAATAGTTAATGAAAGTTGAAAACAAAATTTAGAGTTAATGAAAGAATTTATTACAATTAATAAGTAATAAAGAGATTATATGTAACTATGAGATAATTACAACAAAATCTAAACTATGATTGCAGTCTTTTAAGGCTCTATAGAAACTCTCTCGGAGGAGGTGGGTGGATATAAGAACACTCCCTTGCTAGTACATGAAAATCCACCCATCTCTCTTTATCTACTAGTTGATCAACGGTCGAGGTAGATTCTTTAAGTTTTTGAATTCGTATGGATACTCAATGTGACCAAACAATTGCGAGACTTGGGGTAGAGATCAAATTCAAATTTGAAGATACAAAGTTTTTGAGAAAACTTGAATATTGTTAAAAGCACATTTTAAGATGTGACACTTAATCTTCTCTATAGATTTAGTATTTTGATTTGTATTAAATATGAATAGAACTTTGAATGAATTTTTTTTTTAATTTTTTATTTAGATTTCGTTGCGTTTATTATATAATTCCTTGCAAACATAACATCCAATACCATATCAAACTCAATTTCGCAGCCTTTACCTACCAGCAAATTGTAAACCAAAAATTCCTTCACTCATCTAGAATATCATCGGCAAAACGATAGAAAGAAATTAATGCGTTTACCTACTCAGCCACACTCTCCAACTTGGCCGATTCACTTGCTATGACTCGTATTTGAGTAAAGAATATAAATGGGAATGACGTTGAGGTACATCGTTCAACTTCAAATGCGGCTTTACAAATATTTCGATAACTAATATATAGATAAATTGAATGTTAAACATTAAAACTTCAGAATCGAAAGAGGGTGTCATTGAAGTTAAGTCTATTTATAGAGGTATGAATGAAATTTACCCTATAAAATGGTAAAAAATATTTTTGTTAAATAATGCTTGTCGTTAACTTCGTAAGAAGACAACAACTGACAGGAATGTCAATGAAATTTTAGAATTGAGAAGAGGTATCATTAAATTCAAATCTAACTATATAGAGTGCGAATAAAATTTACCCCAAAAAGTAATTAGTCATTATTATTCTGTCCTATAATGGCTTATCCCTCCAAAAACTCCCAATGAAGTAAGCATATCTGCTCAAAAGTAAGCATATCTTAAAGATGGCATTTTAGGGGCTTTACTTCAATCGATGGTATAGCACTTAGGCTATTCTTTCTCTCTTGGCAATCGGAAGTTAGGAAATGGAACATTGCACCATTTTAAACCTACCAATCTTGTTAGGTGAAGCGGCTTTGTATCCAATTTTAATTTGTTGGTGTTAAAAAGTATTTCATTCATACAAGATTTGTATATTAATTTGTGTCTAACGAATCGTAAAATATCGAATTTATGTTGCATATGAATTGTGTACAAACGATATATAAACGAGTTGTGTCATGTATTTTTTTTAGTTGGCTTCACTCATACCCAATTTGTTTATTAATCGTGTAGTGCCGAGTCCACTATAATTTTATATCATATTCATATTGTCTTAACAAATTGTGTCATAATTTGACATGCTTACACCATGTCTATCATTAAGTTAGTATTTGGAATCATAGTTTTCTTTCTAAGGGCCTTGATTCCATGCTTTAAAACGCAATCATGCAAAATCATTCTCATCTTTTGAATTTATTTTGAATTCAAATCCAAAAATGCTAGACTACTTTTCAAAATCATCTTAACATCGATTTTATTTTTAACAAAAAAAAAGGGTAGACAAAATATAATCTAAAGCGTATCCAAATATTCAAAACCGGTTTCATTTTCTTTTCTTTTCTTTTCTTTTCTTTTTTTCTCCAATAAGGGAGCCTTAGGAGCCCTTATGGGGATGGTAGGTGAATTATATTCTCAGACTAGCATCAAGTAGGTATAGGAAGAACAATGCATCTATGGAACTAGAAGAATTTTCAAATGTGAAAACAACACAAAGGCGGAACAAATTTAAAAAAGCAAGCACATATGCACAAGAAAAACAAAAACACACAAACCAAATGCACGGGATGTTTTTCGGCACTCTCACCACGGTACCTAAAACACCAAAGATGGTTAGGAAGGGGCCAGGACAAGCCTCTGGTGTTTCCCTTTCGATGCTTAAATCAGTTGGTATATTAGAGGGAGGATACGAAAGCTAATGCATAGTATTCAGTTACACTTGTGTCCTTGAGGCCCCAAATCATAGGCTATGTATACCTTAATTGGTGCTGCTGTGGATCAGTCACAATGATGTTATGACCGACAAGTACGATAATCTTTTTTGGAGTGAAATTCTCTTGCTAGTCCACATACCAGAGAGTATCCTCATCCTATTGTAAGATGACTCATATTTAATTGCTTTAGGGATAGACTTCGGCCTCTCCTGGGCATTCTTAAGCCTTACACAAACAAGTTCTCTTCCCAACTCCTAGTTGCTAGGGGGTGATGACCAAGGGAAGTGGCCCCACCTTTGTCCAAGTGTCCTCTTGTAATTGGTTAGCCAAATTATATCCTGTTAATGCCCCCAGCATTGGGTTTCCTTACGTCGTGGTCCACATGGCATAAGAGAATTGGAGGCTTCTTTCACACGTCGATCATTGGGATTTGTTACTAACCAGGTTTGCCGCCTATTTCTGAATTTCCATTGAATGCATCCTTTCAATCGGTGACTGAAGTAATGATTACAAGGGTATAATACCCCAGGACCTTCAAAGGAGGTCTCATTTTGCAACTTTGAAGTCTATAGAACAATTTGAGAGCCCTAGCACCCTTCAACGAAGAAAACAAAGGTCGACGCTGGCAAACTCAGTCAGTCACTTGATTTCTTCTTCATTTATTTATTTTTCTCCTAAATCGATGGCTAGGACGAACAAACCCAATAGGCCAAGGGGGAGGATAGGCCTAGCAGGCCTAGAAAGACCCAAGTAGATAAACCTCACTTAATTTCCATTCTCATTTTTGGCTTAACATACATAGCAACATCCAAGGGACTCCCGAAGGGATGTTCTTTTACACCACAACCATTATGGTAGAGGGAGTTAGATTCCTCATTTCCCCACTACCGCTCAGATTCCTAGGGCATTTCAGGATGTTCCTCGTGTAGTGCTGCTTAAATTAGTTCAGAATAATCATGGGGGTGGCTGCTTTGAATTCCTTTCTACGAGTCAACTTGGACTTGGAAGAGGTCCTTTTTATTATGAAGTGCTTGTGACCTCCTCTAAGAAGCATGTTAGCTCTTATGTTTCTAATTGATTAATTTCATGGAATTCATATAAATCTCAACCTATTTTATGGTTATGATACTACCACAATGAAGATCTGAAAGCATCATTGAAAGAAGGATATCATGTGTCGAAACTACATCAAAAGCACTCTATACCCAACTTCATTAGTCGGACAATGTAATGACCAAGAGTCTTAAGATGATCCTTTGGTTTAATAGTGTTAGGAGGATCAGTATCAAAATTGAATCAGAATTGATCCGTGTATAGCTCATAGGTAATTTTTTAAAAAAAATTTTTCTAAACCGTTTTTTATTTTGAAAACGTAGTTTGAGTTATTATCAGACTCCTCTTAAGTAACGACCTTTAGTGTTCAATAGGACAAGTTTTTTACTTAGTTTTAGGCTTAAAAAAATCAGTGGGGACCGTCGTATGCTCGTTAGCCTTCACTAGAATGGTCTCTTTATGACTTAGGGAAGAAATGAAAAAAGGGCAAATAGAGGAGGAATAGGGCCGCCCTTCAGTCCGCTTGAATAGTCTTAGAGGTCACTCGAGCGGTTTGCTCTTCCTAGGTCTATTTGAAACTTGTTTTTCATTCCCGAGACCACTGCCCTATGACCGGCTCCCATCGCTCGAGCGGTCATTTGCCATTTTTGAGTTTTTTTGTTGATTAATATTGCCCTTATTTTGAGCCTCTAAATAAGGAGTGTCTTTATGAACCTAGGGTATCTCTTTTGTGAGCTAAATTCTTGCCTATTATAGCTTAGAGATCACACAACCATGGATTCCTAAACCCAAGGCTACCATCTAGTGATTCTTATCCAACTCACAACTTGGGGAAAAAATATTGATTCATTGAAGACTAAACCCATTGGAGTATGCATACCAAGAATCATTCTTGCATTCAAGATTACTCAAGGCCTAGAGCATCCATTATGGCGGTGAATCCAAGTGAAGGTACACAAGACATCGGAGAGGCACGTTGGCAGAAAGGCATATTGAAGGAAGGTAACATCTTATCATGGTATTAGTTGAGGTATAAGATTCGAGTACTTAAAAGCTGATTATGGGGTAGTGGACTAAGTTTTGGTGAACCGAGAAGATACCCGGAAGTGTTTTCCCAACGAGGGTTTCCTTGTCAACAAATCACTTGTGTCATCTATTGTATTTTCATATTTACTTGTGATTTGATACACACAGGCGAACTACGTGTTTGATTGAATGAATGTTTGAATATCCAATGTGTACAATTCAAGAAAATGGTCAATAAACAATAGCACCTCAACACAAAATTTAATCAAAGTCCATAATTCTATCTCAATCGCTAAATATCCAAAACTCAAACTGTGTGTGAATAAGTAGCATGACCTAAATGAACATAATCAAAACATCAAAGAAAAATACTACAACCCCAAACATTCTTCGACTCAAATTTTAATAAGATTACACCCAAAAATAAATCACTCCAAAATAGATGTACATCTATCAATCATATGTAAGCAAATATTAGCTATCAGAAGTAATGTACCTTACATATAAAACATGTGGAATGGAACACATTAAAGAAAATATTGGTAGTCTCATGAAAGGAATGGCAATACTAAGAAATTATGATTATAAATACACTCTCATCGGTACTCATCACTTCCATTGGCAAACCATACTCTCCCTATGATCTTTGTAGGAATTCAGAAGAATGACGAAACATTAGGCTTCGGACATGGGATTACACAAGAAAATGATAAGGATAAAACAAGGATTACTTGAGAATAGCTAGAGAATATAGCAAATAATACTTAGAGCATTCTTCTCAAACTTTCATTCTTATATCAACTTTTCAAATGCTTTTTTTCTAACCATCCGCCTTTTCTTTTCAATGGTCTTCTATCTCATTTTTCTCAAAATTATTTCGAATGATCTATTTTTTTGTTTGTATTTAGTTTTCAGAGAATCATCCACTTTCATAGACAATTAGCCTTTTCTTCTTATCACAATACTGTCTACAAATACTCAAAGGGTAAAGAAAAAAATATTAGTATGGAGTTACACTCCTAATTAGAGTAGCGCAAGGAATATAGGCTCATGAAGAAGAGCTATATATATGGTTCAAATGGTTAACTAGCAAAAATAACAATTTGGTTGGGCTAAAAGGGCTCAAATGAAAATATATAATCTAACAGTGAAAATTGATCAGTTTGGATTAGTCTCCATTTGATAACGATAAAAATAAACGAAAAGACTTAACTGAGATAAAATTCATAGTTAAAAATTTAAATTGAGACATTTGAAAGTTTAGTGATCAAATTGAAACCAAAAGTAAATAATATTGCAAGGGACCTTAAAATGAAACTGACTTGGAATTGATCATGAATGGCACAGATTTTTTTTTCCTGATAAAAAAAAAATCTGCCAAACTAAAATGTGCTTTTAAAGGATGAAAATGTCCCTGAAAAACAACTCAAAAACTTAAACCGTTGAAAGGGTTTTTTTTGTACTTTGTATTCTGAAAGATTTTAAATTTTAAATTTTATATTTTTAAAGATTAATTTTTTATGTTATATCTTCAAAGTATTAAAGTATTATAATACAACCATTTTGTTAGTCTCCATTATTATTTTCATCAAAAGTCAACCAATTGACACTGACAGAAAAACTAAGGAAAAAATAATTGAAGTATCACATTATAACACTTTTGATACATTAAAGGTGTAATATAAAAATTTTAATCGTCGCTAATATAAAGCGAAAAAATTGATTCGCCTGTTGAAAAGACGTTGATTTTTTTTTTTTTAGTTTTTAAATTTTTTTATATGTTACTCACACTACTAACTACATGCAAACTCTAACTAGTGAGACATCCCTTACCCTCCGACCTAAATTGAGCATAGTCTTCAATGTTGTAAGATGTAAGAGAAATTATGAGGGACATAAAAATAAAGAGAGGGCTAGAGATCACAGGGTGCAGCTCCTTTGCTGTTACCAAAAAACAGCACAATGTGTTGTTAGACAAAACGTTGTCATTTTGCCAAGTCTGACGTAGTAATAATATTTCACCAAATTCTAAATTGTAGTGCCTTTTCTCCTCTCTCTTTTCTTTTTCCTAGTTAATTGTTTCTCTAAACTTCAACCTCTCTGGTCAAACTACTCCTCCGCATTGCACTCTCTTACTCTAACTCCCTCTACACCTTCAAGACTGGGGTGGTCCATGGGCCAAGCTAGGCCCGTAAACAAAATTTCGGGTTAGGCCTAAGTAGTGTAGGTTCAAACTCTTACCCAAGTGAGTTATCAGCCGGACTAGGACAGATTTCAAGTAGGGGTAGACTACCCGTAGCCCAACTCGCGAACCTATTGAGCGGGCCTGTTTGCGGACTTTTTTATATACAATTTCATTTAAAAATAATGAATATTTTTGCAACTTAATATTTTTATAAATTATATTTTTGAATTAAAAATAGAGTCAAAATGGATAAAAATTAAATAATTAATAATTTTATTTTTGATTAGGGGATGAACTACGTTCAATAGAATTAATACATCCCAACTAAGTTGACACCTACTCACTTATCTATCATTTGCATTACTCTATCATTTAAAACTTGTATGTTTCATACATGAAAAAGAAAATAATAGATTATTTATAGTATCTAAATTTTTAAAATTTTAAATTCCGACATTGTGAGATTTATTTCAAAGTTTCAAATTTAATTGTCTAAAAATATAAATTTTTTTCCAAATAAAAGGTTGGCAGACACGCAGGCTCGCTCTTGAGTTGGGCTTTAATGAGTTTTTTTGAGCTGGCTATTGGGGCGGATTTCGGGTTGGGTAATGGGTTTAAAGACAAACTCAAACCCTCTTTTTAAAGATATTGGGTTTGGGTTCGAGTCCGGGTCCGGACGAGCCAACTATCAGACCTATAAGGTTTTGGGCTTATTTTTTCGAGCCGGATAATGGGATCCATAGTTAACCAGGCACATGGACACCCCTAAGAATTGCCCATGTGACAAGCTTATTTTTATATTAATATAGTTTTAAGAATGACATCATCAATGAGAAAAATATACGAAAATTAATTTTAGGGCATATTTCTTGTATTTAGAGTCAAAATGCCATTACTATTGGATTTAAAATGTACTTTTGTGGGTGAATGCCTTAAATAGGATTGAGATATTCAAGTACCATCTATGTTTTTAAAACCTGTCCAACTTGGATTAGATTCCAATTGACTCTGCCTTTATTGTACTCCTATGTCCATCATTGATAGGTTTACTGTTTCACCACACACACACATACAGAAAAGGAAGCACAATATATCTCCATATAATGGTTCCAAGATCCAAGCTTCTAGCTCTTCGAATTATCCTTTTGACCACAAAAAAAAAAGTCTTAACAAAACCCTCAAAAGTAACATAAGAAGTAATTAATTGTAGAAAAACATAAACAAAGATTTTCTACGGCAGTATTACCGCATTTTGGTTTGAACTATCTCACTAACATGACAAAAAATTATGCTCACACTAATACATACTCATAATCCAAGTCTGAGCTAAATTAACAGACTGAAGATGGTCGACAACAGGGTGAAAACATGCCACATTATTTCTACATCTTCAACAACCTCAGTCGAGAATTCCTTTCTTGGTCTCATCCTCCCTATAAGCTTTCCAAAATGAATCATGTCAAAACTGGCTTGCCAGTTTTTTATGTGGTTCCAAATCAAATTTCCAGTTACCAAACAGTATAGAAATGGATGCACAGTGGTCGTACATAATCTACTCCGATAAACCGGAAAAAGCCCATTCTAGCTGTCTGGAAAAATCGGAACAGAGAATCGTCAATTGCACAGAGCCAACAAAATCATCTCACGATATGTTGGTCAGTTCTGAAAGGCTTGTCATGCTTCATTGAGATTGGAGCTTTTGATCAAAAAGCCTTTTGTTGATAGGGATGGGAAATGAACCACTGAACTCATATAGGATGAACAAATATACCACAGCCTCCAGAGATATTATGGCCTCAATTTTGCTCCGACATTTATTCTTTCTTCTGAGGGCCAAACACTGGTATGGCAACTAGCCAATTTAGAGGGGTGAACACCAATTATCCTAGCCCCTTAAGGGTTAACATCCAAAGCACATCAAAGATAATTGTCACTACTCCAAGAACTGATGTTGTAGGCTAAATGCATGGAACATGAATGTAACTCATGGCACAGGGAGGCTAACCACCAGAAGAAGATTTTGAGTGTGAAACGGCCTCTAGGATCTAACAAAAGAATAGTGCAGTAGATTTTATCTGGGTCTACTTCATCAAAATAGATATAATATGTAATTGCTTCACTACAACAGATAAACGTGCCTAGAAAAATAGAAGAGAATATTTCTTGAAAGAAGACAATAGTGTCATGACAGTTATTTGAGAGAGAGAGAGACATACACACACACAGAGAGAAAAGATCAATGCAACAAGTAAAAAGCAGCTTTGAACCATCACCACACGGTAATACATTGATCTACAATTGAAGAAATCAGCTGCGATGACCATCAAACTGCAGCAATAGCAAGCTACTTATAGAAGAGTCCTTTCAAATAAAAGATATGTTTTTTCCCCTTTTCATAGTCATACCTTCCGTAATAAATTTAATCTCTTTGGTAGGAATAATAATAGTATTTTTAGGAGCTCCTTTAGCTCTTACTCAAAAAGATATTAAGAAAGGTTTAGTCTATTCCACAATGTCTCAATTAGGTTATATGATGTTAGCCCTAGGTATGGGATCTTATCAAAGTGCTTTATTTCATTTGATTAATTCAGAGACTTGAGCTAGTAGACAAACAGATCGAAAAATTATCCAGAGTAGGATTATTGGTTTGTCAAGACCTATTCTTTGTGCTACATTTG